>JAAQPG010000939.1:0-43731 GCA_013186905.1 Fusarium udum | reverse complement strand
GGGGGGGGGGGGGAGGGCAGATCCATGTAAAACTTATCGAAGCTATGTAATTGATACTTTGCGGATATAGTGTCCAAGGTGGTCCTGTGACGCAAAAGCCCTGTTGTCGCGGCACACTAGCCATCTCTCCGTGGGTATTGTCTACCTCCCATCTCCACTCCTGTGTCGTCTCCATATATCCTCTTGAGGGCCTTTTTAACTTAGTACCTTGCCAACCTTGCCTTGCCTCACCTCAGAAACGCTCTAACTCTCAACCTACCTACCTAACATTACCTCGCCCCGTCTGACCCCATCCACATCTGTACATCTCATAATCCATCCATCGACAGTTGCCGCTCTCGGTCGGGGTTCCGTGCCGTTCGTGTACATACTTTCGTTATCTAGACACTATTCTTTCCAGTTTGTGCATCCGTATCTTCCTCCTCTTGGACTCGAACAACCAAACTCCACCGAATCGAAGCCATTCGCGTGCGTGGCTCCATTCTATCGATCCGGAACAACAACGGCAACGGCGGCTGTGATAGTTGGGGAATGATAGAACGCATGGGTAACAATCGAGTTCGGATTTCCGAATCACGTTGATTACTTGTCCATTTATGCTCCTGGTTACGCGGCTGGCTCATCAAACCACGCATCAACGACAACGCGACTATAGGAACGCAAACCTTGAACCCCATTTCACCTTCGAGTATTGAGGCGCCACCGAATACTGTAGGACATCGCAGTACCGTTCCCCGGAGTCGCGTTTGCTGCGGTTATCCATCATCATCACATACAACACAAGTCGACACATCCCTTTATTTAGATTTTTCGGAATGGCGCCTCCGCCCACGACCCAGAAATGACCTCGCGGACCACAATGGGCGCCCATCCGCGGCCGCCTCAGCGTTCCGTGAGCTCATCATCGTTACCCGTCCAGCGGCCCCCGCCGCAGCGATCATTATCACATCAGCAGCAGTTTATGGCGGCCGCCTCGCCAGTTCGAAAAGATGCTTCTTTCATCGATTTAACCGCCGACGCCGGCGATGCTACCCCTAATCGTTATCACACAACACCCAGAAGAGGAGGCTCACGTCTTCGGCTCGAGTTGTCACACAATGCTTCTTCTAGTTCTTTACCTACATCCGAATCGCCGCAGTCTTTTACGCCCTCGCGAATACCCAATTCCGATCCCTTTCAAGCTATGGTCGGCAGCCCTGCCGACAGCACCAGCTCAACTTTGATGCCGATGCCGACCCGTCGACCAGTACCTTCACAACCGAGATTCGCTCCTCGAATGACAGCGACAGCGCCTGCGCCAGCCAAGAAAGATGCCCGGCCAAAACCATACACCGTCGAGATTCCCTCCGTCGCGCCACGATACTTCTCAGCCAACCGCCCCGAAACCGCAGTACGAAATCCCGTCGACCCTTTCAGCAAAGGTCTTAACTCTGGATACGCCGATTTCTTTCCCTGGAACGGAGCACATTATGAAGACGAGTGGAGCAGCGAAGCCATCACCAAAGGAACATGGGATAAGGTGAACTTGAATGTTCCTGAAACTTCGTCTGCTAAGCTTGCCATCTTCCCGGCTCTGAAGCAAAAGACTGGCCTGAATGCACTGTCTACTATTTTTATGGGAGTTCTGACTCAGCGCAGACATCGAGGACAGATCAATGCGCCCTCGACATTCAAACCACCACCTCGAGTCACACTCACGGATACGAAGAGAGAGGTTTGGCTCAAGGACCTTGCGAATCCCGCGATATCTCTTAGACGCCTCAGCCGAACAATTCCCCATGGTATTCGCGGAAGAACCCTACTCGATCAATGCTTGAACAAGAATGTGCCCGCCGAGCGAGCTGTTTGGTTAGCAAAGTGTGTCGGTGCCAACGAGATCAGGGGGTTGAAGAGGAAGGGTGTCAATGGTGCCTTTGTTATGGGCGGTGAACTGAAATGGGCTCGCGACTGGACCGTTTTTGTTGAGCAATTTGTCGATGCTGTTGTTGCTGGGTTTGGTGAGAATGACTGGAAGAACCGAGTCACATATGCGTAAGTTAACATGCTTATTGGTCCGGAAGCACAGCAGCTAACTGTCATGCAGCATCCGCTTAGCAACGAACCTTTACTCAGAGCAGTTGCTAGATCGAGATCATTACCTTGACTGGGTTGTGTCTGGAATTGAGAATAGCCTTCAGTCACGTATTCCCATGTGGCTGCTCATTGCTCAGATTTACTGGAAAGACCTTCTCAGGTCACGCAAGTATGGCCGGAGGCTTGTATTTGCTCTACTCAGCCACTTGCATGTGGTAGGTCCACACGCAACTCTTATTCCAAACAGTTTAACTAAGCAAAACCAGATATCCAACGACCCTGATAAGGATCTTCTTGTGCAACTCTCCAGTAGACTGTCAGCTTTGCTCGGCTCACTAATTCGTTCCAACCCAGAGAGCTTCATCAACCCTGGAGCCTGGTCGACGTACAAGGATACTTTGTATGCTTGTCTGCGTTCTGATGATGAGCAGGCTCGAAAGGCACTACATGCCATTAATTCACGAAACTCACGTCTGGTAGTGTCTAGTACTGCTTCTCCTCCTGCTGGGCGGAGCCAACTAGTCAAGTTGCTCGATGCTGCCTTGAAAGAGTCTACCGATAATCATTTAGCCGCAGCATGCTGGGCAACGAGTGAGAACAAGACTTTGATAATGAGGACAGTAGTTGAGTGGGCAACTTCGTTCCATCGTCCAGGTTTAGCCAAGGTTTATGCCGCGGCCCGTTTAATTCGGCAATGGAGCCAATTTCGTGTGAACCCTACCACGTCTATCCTCGAGACACTCGACAACATCGCCCCCAATGACAAGACACGGAAGAACCTCGTCTACCACCTTGTCACGGAGCTCGTTCGAACCGGCCACTTTTCCGTCTCTCAATATATGCAGTGGACTATCGCTCGTGGTGGTTATCATTGTGCCGCGGAAATCGACCCCGTATCAGGTCCGTGTTCTAGCAGATTGCTAGTCGAACTTCCGCTTCATGCTTTATCTGAGAAGAAAAGGGCTGAAAGAGCAAACTTGTTAAGACGAGCTGGCAACTATTCGGTCGCTGAGGAGGAACAAGACATCACCAATGCAACCAGGGTCGTGAAACATGTTGTGGGGCTCCCTTTACTGTCAGATGATCCATTGTCAGGACGAAAGCCAATGTCACTCAAGAGGCTATTGCAACGGGTGGGCGGTAGCAGTACTGCTCTAAGGAGCAGCATTGGGGCACATTTGCGCGACGAGCTAACTGGGCAGTTCATCATGAAGGGACACTCTTTATCTCTGACAATGTTCACCGCTGTCCGAGACATTATGGAAACGGCCGAAGATTACGCCATGTTATCCGACATTCTTGGAGCTTGCGCGAAGACCGCCGATTCTGACGTTCTGGCGTCCGTTGCCGATACTATCCATTCAAACTTGCAAATCTTTTGCGCCTTGGACAGCGCAGATGAACTGTTTAACAGCCTGATTGAGCGCCTCAGAATGATGAACGAGGAGCAAAGACTCGTTCCACGACCGCTACTTGCTGCTCTTGACAGTCTTGCTCAACGCATGGCTGGCCATGAAGTGATTGCCAGCCAGCTTCGCCAAGAACTCGTCCAAAACGATCGCAACAACGCTATTGATGCTTGCTCGCCGGTTTCCGACATCGTGGCAACCCCCTCTCACCAAGCTGAAAACAATGTTGCCGAAGAAGTCGAGAAAACACTTTCCAGTGGAACACGATTGGACCCTCCAACAATGAACAAGCTTTTCCGAATGATAATCCCTGCTCTTGAGCGCGGGTGGGAGAAGGAGGACGATACGCGCCGGGTGTTGGCAACTTTACTCGCGAGAATACGAGTTTTTGATGCTCACCATTTCGATAAGCTCATGACCGACTGGACGAGTCATATTCGTTCGATACCGAACCGCTCCTCCCTTTCTACTTTATTCCCACTTCTTATCATTACAGGGTGTCTGACAATGCCTACCATAATGAGCACTGCAAGCCCTCCGTTCGCCAATATCCAGAGTCTTGCCCCAGAATCGTCCAGAGGTCCTGCGACATACTTACAAGAACTCTTACAACTCGTCATCATGCCGCTTCCCCAGGCAACAGGGCTTATGGCTGAGGAAAGCTACCGTTTTCATACCGAACAGAAGTGCGCCAAATTTGAGCAGTCCAAAGGATTGCTGAACCTTGTCCGAAACGCTTTGCTCGAGTACTCGACTGTCAGCAACCATGTCAATGGCACCGAGTTTCCTCTTGACAATATAGAGTGCCAAGAAAGTCTGCTCGAGACCTTACGAACTCTTGTTCTGGTGGATTCCTCCGCAGTCTCAAATGCTTTAGGCATCAAAGCGCTTCCTACTGAAGCTGTAGGTCTCGTCCGCAAGGTGACCACGAAACTTCTTATCCCTGGAGACTCGGGCGATACTCAAATTTCGTTCGATCATATCTTACAGATTGCCAACGAGTTGACGCTGCCGTTCTGCCAGCTCAAGCTTAACTTAGATCTGTCATTGCCACAGCCCAGCGCAATTGAGGGACAAGATCAGAGTTCCTCTCGCTTCGAGATATTCGCTAGGGCGATGGATCGAGCCATTGAAGCAGGCAACATCATGTGGACCAGTTTATTACCTTGTTTAAGTGACGACATTACCCAGCATCTCAAGACACAGGCTCAAACTGGATTTCTCGACTTGATCCCTTCGTCAAAGGCTCCTGAGTTTGTGGGCACTGGGTCACGGCAGTCCCTCCGCATGGCCGAGAACTTACTAGAAGTAGTGGAGGCTATCATCTCGGGCCAAGCTCCCCCTAAGATGGCACAGTTATCGTTGGGCATGGTCGAGAAGCTGATAGACCTGTGGGAAATCGTCGCAGCAGGGCCTCAGGAGCGTCCCAACTGTCACGCTGCCGTATTACAGCATTGGCTGCCCGCTATGCTTCGCTTTGTGAACCTCCATAGCTTGTCGTCCGAGCCACCATCAGCCCCTCTTCCCACGGCTTCGGCGACACGGCCTCCTATTCCACCCGTGCATGATGTTCGAGCACGCATTGTCCTAGGTCTTTGCGGGTTACTACTCGAGTTGGAGACACTGCCGCCAGCTACTGTTGGCTCCCTTGTCCAGCAGGTCTTCGACATTGCTATTCTCCTGGTAGATGCCCTGCCCGAGGAATTGCGAGCCAACTGTGCCAGGGCCATCTTGTTAACTCCGGGCGGGATGCCCAACCAGGGAACATCATCTGACCCTCGGCTTTACTATTTATTCAGCTCACCACCACCGTCTCCGTCAGACAATCTTATGCTCTCCCATCGAGAAAAAGCGGCAACGCCTCAGAGTGCTGCCGCTCGTGGTATGGGTGCGCAATACGGCATCGGGCCAGTAGTCCAGGAGCGTCTGAGTCCCTTCATTCTCCGTCGCTGGGAGGTGCTTAGCGAGCCAACTCCCAATGTTGGTGAGAACGATACGAGCTTAAGTCTAGGTCTTTTTGAAGCTATCAAGCTTCAGTGAGATCGCTCAAGACAGGCTTGTATCTCTTCTGATCACCACAAACCAAATTATTGATGTCAAAGATTTTGACACCCTTCATACAGCATGACGCGAACAGCGTTCAGGCTTTTTCCTACATCATCATTATCATCATCAACGTTATCGTGCGCCCGACTGTATCTAAGATTCTTTTCCTTCTTCTCACGGCTATACCCCCTGTTACGGAACTCAGGCATGTTGGCATAAGCGATAATGTGCACTGCAAGACGGATATTATTCTCAGTATTGTTTATTCTGGGCTACAAGGGGCATAGTGCATCAATGGTCTCGTCGAATATTTTATTTTGTCTTTTATGGGAAGATGACGCATTTCTTTTTGTTTCTGCTTTTTGGGGTTTGCTTGCGTGTTTCTGCATGGCGCTGATTACAAAGAGGACTGGTGAAACGGCTGATGACATGTCGAGCACAGAACACGCACGATACTTGAGCATTTATCATGTACGAAAGACATCAAGGTTGGTGTCTGATGACAACAGAGGGCAGAAGGCTCGCTGCATTTATCTACATTACTCGTTGGAGTGGAATAGCATAGAACTTCAATCAAGTCACTTGATTAGCATCTTATCACCATCATTAGTAGTTATCGTGCCGTGTACGTCGAAATTGGCTGTGGTCGTGAATATCATCTGTATAAAGTGATTTAAGGGCCGTCTAAGCCCAGTTCCCACAACCAGCAGTGATGAGGGCGAAAGGACAGACCATGTACACCGTTATGCAAAGTCTTGCAGCTACATCGTACCTACATTGCATACATTATCAGTCGCTCGTGTTCAAAAGTCTTGTATGTGAAGACTCAATGAGGCTATTCGTGGTAACATCTACCCTACAGCCAACAATTTGAAATGCCTTGCCTGGTTAAAACTGCGAGTCTAACCTATCACATACAAAATTCTATCACACGTAAGAAGCAAGTAAGAGGTAAACTGAACAAGCGCAAAAGAAGCACATAAAAAATGAGGCGCTGACGTTTGCCACCCAGTGGTTTTACACTAATCTCAAAGCACAAGAAGAAACGAACATGCATT
The DNA here is from genome assembly GCA_013186905.1 of Fusarium udum. Classification (NCBI taxonomy): domain Eukaryota; kingdom Fungi; phylum Ascomycota; class Sordariomycetes; order Hypocreales; family Nectriaceae; genus Fusarium; species Fusarium udum. Next base: position 37,145 of record JAAQPG010000939.1, on the reverse strand, counting down.
AGATACTAGACGCCATGCAACATAAAAACAGCCAACATGGATAGATATAAACATCCGCCTCTTGCAACAAGCGTTACATATTATGCCCTTAACCAACCCGAAGCGTTTAACGTACAAGTTTAATCCTCGTCAAAAATTTGGAGCGTGTTTTGCAGGATGGTGTCGATGGCCTTAATCTGCCAGCCCGCATCGGCAATGGCGGTGCTGGGATCAGTGCCCATGAGTGTCGGGCCAAAAATGACGGCTAGGTTGTGGCAGTTCATGCGGTTGTTGTGGCTGTTGTCCATGACTCTCCAAAGGTGAAGAGTGAGAGCACGCAGCGTAGCGTAGTTGGGATCAGGAAGACTGTTGATGATCGCGTGAATCGAATCGCGACGTACTGTATCGTCTTCTTGTTCTGTGCATATCAGTCAGTATTTGCCAAGGAGAGGTAGACACACGAAAGGAAGGAATTGGAGCGACGTACTGGCAGCCGTGATGAAGCTATCGTGATACTCGAGGGTGAGTAGCGGGTCGGGGAGATCGCGGAAAAACTGCTTCAACAGGCCAGTAACACTATTGACGTCATGATAAAAGTTCTCGGGATTCCTAAAATCGAGCGCAGGGTTGGATGACTCTGCTATGTGATTAGCTCTATACTCTCAGCAAGTAGAACATGACGAACCTGTGTCGAACATATTCTTTAGTCTTTGTATGTGAGCCATGGACCCAGACTGGCGGTATATGCCTTCCACATTAAGGCCGTACATATCCACCGCCTGGATGCATTGGTAAACAACCATGGGTACTGCCAAGCCGTCGCGTTCATAGAGACGACTTAGTGGCAAGCCAAACATTGGCCTGGCAGGCCTGGCAGGCCCAGGCCCAGGAGGAGGGTGACTAGAAGCTCCGTAGGGAGGTGGTGACCGTGTGGCCCCTGGAGCTCCTTGTCCCGGGTTTACCCCACTTCCTGAACGTTCATGAGGAGCTTGGCCAGGAGCTGGCTGTTGAGGAGGGGAACCGCCAGGCTGGAAGGGCAGAGCACCAAGTTGCGGTGGCCCGGATGAACTGATAGAACCCCCATTATTATATCTTTGACCAGGTGCCTGTTGTGAATTGGGGCCCCGACCTGAAAGTTGCTGGCCAGGAGTGCCCTGCTGCACTGGCATGTTACCTTGACTAAAGCTCCTATTATGAGGCTGCGAGAAAGGTCGAGGGTCGTCAGTCGGGGGAAATGAAGGGTCACCACCAGTAACGCCAGTAATAGGGCCAAGACCAAGGGTACTGGTCCTTGATCCTGGACCCAAAGGCTGTGGTCCGGAGAAACCACCTTGAGGCTGCGTCTGTGATACTGGTGACTGCACGACAGCCGCGGGTTGTTGGACAGGGCCTCCTGGATTATGCTGGCTGCTGGAGCCCGGAGGATTAAGTGCCTAAAACTGTTAGTCACAATAGTGATTACTTGTCAGTAGTCACTTACTGGATTGCGCTCATATTTGATTTCACCAGTGTTGGGAGGCACACTTCTGTGCTGTGCCGTGACATAGTCATTTAAGTCTTTGTCGTTGTCAATCGAAGAAGCAGCCTGTCGCAGACTGCGTTGAGCAGAGCTGCCTTGGGCCCCAGGACCCTGAATGGGACTGACACTCAGACCGTTGCTTAATAGTAGGCGCTCATTGAAGGAGGCTAAATAACAAATGAGCTGCGATTGTACGAACGAGAATACTTTGGGGAAGACTTACCAAACTTCTGCATCTGCAATGAGATTCCTGCATCAATCTCCTTAATCGAGTCTTGAAGAGCTCGAATGGCCTCTGGGCGTGTCGTTGAGACAAGCTGGGCCTTCTCAGCCTGCAACGCCTGGACGTGCCCGTGGTAGGTAGAATCAGCTGCTTGAACCTTCTTCAGCAGCTCACCCTCATGTTGTTGCGCTGACTTGTGTCCCTTGAGGCCAAACATTTTGCCGCTCTGGCGCGACTCGCCGGTCTTGACCCGCTCATAATCCTCAGCAAGAGAGTCGTACTTGGCCTTGCTCTTACGCATAGTCTGCTCCATCTCTGCCACTTTGTTCTCAGCGGACAAGCCGTTTTGCTTCCATGACTTCCGGCTGCGCTCGGCAACACCAGCGAGCTCCATAAGCTCATCATGCATCTGGTGTAGCTCTTTGGAAAACTCGATGCCATTCTCAGCCATACGTTCGTGAGTGCTTGCCATAGCCTCGTATGCGTTACCGAATGTGCCTTGCCTATGATCGGGTCGGCGCATGACCTCCTGGGTGGTACGGGTGAGTTTCCTGATGCCATTGGCATGGTCTTCTTCTAGACTCGATCGTTTCTTGAGGAACAATGCAAATTCCTAGAATCCCAAGTTAGTAAACCGAATTACCTGAGTGTTGGTAAGCTGGTCAAAAGCCAGTCGGTCTCTCACCTTTGCCGAAGCTATGCTCTGTTTGAGGCGATTCAGTAGCGTAACAATGCCAATCTGTTGAATACAGTTAGCCCATTATCCGGACATTAAGCGTGTTGTTCTTTGCCTGGGGTATGTCATACCTCGGAAGACAAAACGTCCGAAACTTGCTTAATCTGTTCGGAATTCACACCGGATGGACCTGATGTTTGCGTAGGCGATGTGGTGTCGGCGTCGGATTTCTGGTCTTTGTTCGTGGCGTCGTCAACTGCAGCACCGCCGTGGTCTGATGGAGGCCCCTGAGGACTCAAGGGGATATTGCCCAAGGATATGCTGCCGGATCGGTCGCGCTCCTGTGAAGGAGAGAAGGCTTCGTTCGCCGACGGCGGGTGGTATTCGTTCATGATGCCGATGTCAATTTGGAAAGGTGTCCCACACAAATATTTAGTTTATAATGCCGGGGACTGTCCAAGTTGTTTGTTTGTTTGAGTCAGACTTCGTTGAAGTGGACGCTCACATTCCTTGAGTTGGGTAAGGTCGTGGAGTAGAGATTGGGCAGGAACTGTTCCGTCTTCGCAGATTTAAGCCAGGGTCAGTGAATTGGAGCGCAATAAGCACTGTGACAATCGCGAGTCACAAGTCAAAATGGATTTGCGTCGAGGCGACAACAGTGATGGTAACGTTGGAGCAGCTATTGGCGAATGAAGCTTTGTGTGCCTGTTCGGATGGGGAGAGCTTCGCAATCCGCAGCGGCGGGGGGGGATCAATGATTCGGTGCCAATGGAGGACTGGCTGGCTGGGCCTATTTGTCGTCGAGGCAGCACGGTCTTTCGGAAATGATGAACACCGGGGATGCACAAGACGACGCAGGCGAATACGCGCCCGTATGAGAAGAGGTGACAGAACTGATTGAGCCAAATTAGAGAGGCAAATATACCTCGAAGATGCAAGATGCAAATGCAATGCAAATGGAGTTGGAATTGGGATTGGAAATGGAGATGGATATGGAGATCGCTTGGCCGGCCAGTGGGGAGGGGAAAGGAAACACTGACTGACTACCTGTGAGTGTGTGAGTGGAGGTGTAGACGGATTGGATGGAACCATAAATTGGGCGGGCTGATTGTGGCTGAGCCCACCTCACCTCACCTACCTACCAGTATTTCTTGTCCCCTCGGGTTTCAAGGCAATGGAAGGACCCGACGCCACCAACTGAGGTCTCTCGGAGCGGTTCTTTAGCGGTGTTAGGGGTCTCTTTCCACAGGACGCCTCCAGGGGACGAGGGGACGGGACCCTTTATTTGGTGGCTACGGTCTCTCTTAGCTCGATGACCCCGATCTCGACTTCACCCTTGGCATTGTTTACCTCCACTTGTTCTAAGTTAGCACGCACAAACAAAAGCGCCTCGAATGCAAGAGCCCGAACGAATTACCTTACCCCATGATCCTTACAAACGGTGCCCTGGAAGCCACTCACTCACTACCTACCGCTACCTTACCTAGGTATGTGTGATTTCTTACAGGGAATCGCTACTCAGCCAAGACAAGCTCTAGGTACTACCTATACTATACCTACCTACCCAAGGTACTGATGGCAATACCTTTAGATTGCAAGTGGACGGGAGGTCTTCTACTTACGTACCCCCGCCCACTCTTTTCGCAACGTGTTTGGCGGCGAGTTGGACAAGTTCAAAAGCCACAACGGCTGACGGCAGTTTTCAAAACGTTACCTACTATATTCTATCACCTGGCTCTCTGACTCCTGATATGATATGCATCGTTGCTGACGGGTGGCTATCGTTCCACCCAGGGCTTTTTACCGATTGAAACATGCCTTCTTCGGTGGCTGCGGGCGCCAGCATTAGCTCGTCTATCAAAGAACAGCCAATCTCTCGCACAAATTGTAGCCTGCTGCGGGAACCGCAGTGCTATTACCCTCTGCGGCCTTATGCAGCCATATCTGCAGAGGCGAGACAACGGTTGTGTTGCGTTCTCACTTACAATGATACCCCCTAACGGTAACACACCTCAACCACAAAAGCTCCAGCAGGGTTGATCTATCATATATGCTTAAAAAGGGATGTCCTAGCCTGCCAACAGAGCGTACAACTCTCTGAAACTTTGAGGTTGTCGCTCAGGCATAGCTTCTCCTATTTATAATCGCTAGTGTTGAAAATCCTCAAACTAGACCTCGTGTTTCATATAAGATCCCAGCATATTCTATTCCAGCAGAGGATACGCGCACAAGACTACTCGAATTGCCGAGACGCCTGTTTCTAAAACAAGAAAGGCAGTATGCAGCCACAGCCGCAAACAAACAATATCACCCGCATTGGGTGGCTTTGTCCTACAGTCTGAGTCTTTTATGATCACCCTTGTAGATACACCTTGCTACATGTCCACGAAGGAAGAGGATGGCTGTATTCTCCGACAAACGAATGCACAAGCAGGCCGTGTTTGCCACTCTTTGACGATGCAACCCTAGGCCTGACAAACAGACCAAACGGATTTCACAATACACATCAGCCCACCCCAAATATTCGTTATCGTAACACACGGATGTTGGTTGCTGGATGGAACTAGGGGCTGGGGTTCGGCGCCAACGTCAGCCCTCCAATGCTGATACCTCACTGCAAGTGCATGTCTGGTGTTACTGGTTAAACGAGTCATCAATCTTCTGCGATGCTACAACTTTTGACTTACATCCGCTGGTGCGACATCACTCTCGATGGCGAATTTGGTGCAAGTTGCCGGAGCCAGATGCCGTTTGCCAAACACATGCTATCGGGTGGGTGGTACTATGGCTTGATGAAGTACCATTCTGATTCATTCGGTCAATCATTCAAATCCTATCTATCAAAGCCGGGGTATTTACAGTCATGCACATTCAACCAGGCCACCCACTCCAGAACTTTCGTAATACTCAGATCCGTTCACAAACAGTGTGCGAACGAAGCCCGGAGTCTGATAACTCTCTTCTCCTTCTTCTATGATCCTCGGATATCCGCTCTATCAAGACCGATGTCTGGGTATGAGTACGGTTGCCAACAGAGCATCGTCTCATAACGACCTTGTCTAGCCCCCAACAATATATGAATGAAATATGCGGCCATAATGCTATGCTGATGCTATTAAGAAAATGCCCGAAACTCCCAGAAAGAGACAAACTGGTGGAGACTTGCTCTGAGTCGTCCGTATTGCATGGCCTTTACGCCTGGTATAATGCTGTATAATATATGTGCGTATGTTGAAACAAAAAAATATAAGAGAGTAAGGCGCAAATTCGCTTTTGACCGTGAAGTAACATGAAACGAAGAATACGTTGTATCATGAAGGTAGTCGTGTGGTAGTAAATGTGATGCTGTTGATAGGCATGCAAATTATCTTACTCAGAAGACAAAAGAACCTGTGATGCTTGTTCAGGCCATGTCGGCGTGGGAATCGGTGCGTACTTGACACCGTCTTTGTCTTCGAGCTCCTTGCGCAAGATCTCGATGGCAAGTTCCCACCGACGCACAAGCTTAGATTTTCGTGCAGTGAATGTGTGCGCCAGTGTTTCTTCCTCCAGGACTGCCTGAGCATGCAGCTCTACGAGCTCCTGTCGATTCCGCTCGAGTAAGGTTTCGTACTCAGCCTCCTGTCGGTCGATGAGTTCTTCCATGCGTTTAGCCTGGCGATCCCTCATCACATTAATCTTGGCCTGATGCGACCTTTCCATACCATCGCGAATATTGTACTGTTGCCCGAGCTCTCGAAGATCGCGTTCCGTAACCACTCGATGTGGTTGGGAGTCTGAGCCTGGGCTTGAGTTCGCACCATTGCGTCCCAATCCATCACAGTAAGCTTCCATATGCTTCAGTCGAATCCTGACACTTCGCTCACTCGCTTCCAGAGTGTTTCTCAGGTCCATCTCGGCAGCTACCTGCCGATCCTCCAATTGGCTCACAGTCCTCGCGTGTTTTTCTTTCATGCTCTCCTTGAGCTCGGCATGCCGCTTCATCATCGAACTTTTCTGCTCGGCAAACCGTGCCCTCATGTGCTCCCTACCCTGTTCAGCGAATTTGAGGAACCGTCCAAGTTCTTGCCGATGCATCTCGGCCAGGTGGGAGAAATCAGCATTGCTTCTCGTTCGTTCTTCGGCTTCGAGGCGCTCGGCGGATGCCGCTGCAGCGGCTGCCTCCTGTGCGGCCTTCTCGTCTTCATATTCGGCTAGTTGAGCCTGTTCCTCCGTTCTTCTCCGGTCCGTCTCTTCCTCCCCATCACAATCGTTCGGGCACCCAACAATGGCATCCCATACACCTCCACATGTGTAGCAGAACTGAGCTTTGCACCGACAAGTCATATGCGTGCTGGCTTCCTCAAGTGGCACCAAGTTCTGGCATTTGTAGCACCGTTTCCAGCCAGCTTTGTCTCCTTTCTTGATAACCTGATCCAGTTCCCAATCTTCCGGGCAGTCCTTGCCTGTCGGATGTGCGTTATGTTTACACATGAGGCAAACTCTTGTGTTGCATTTGCGGCAAGTGACAGTGGAAGGATACTTGGGGTCCAGTTTTTGATGTGGTGGAATGAATCCTCCGCATGAAGGGTTGGAACAGAATATCCTTGCTTGCCAGGGTGTGCTGTATTGTATAATGGCCTTCAAAAACTCTTGTTGGGCGTCGCGACTGAGAAGATCCTTCATCAAGGATCCCGGCAATGGCTGAGCACAGCATCTCGGTGGCATGCTCGATTCGTCGGACATGGCTGTATGGATGAGCGATCTTAGGCAGTTATCGCAATATGTGTGGCCACATGAGATGCTGTGTAATGATTTGGAGCTCTTGAAGTCGGCACGGCAGCTCGCACAGGTCCTATGACGAGAGTCAGCACACTCTGGGTTCGTGATACCATGTTAGTCGGAATCCGGGTTAGGACGCACAATATTACCTGGAGTGGCTGCGGGGATGCCTTCTTCTTCCATCGTAGTCTGAAGCCCGACCTAACGCTGAAAAGGCTGCGTTTCGTCTTGCCGCTGAATATACTCTGAGCAGTGGCATCGGGCGTTTGTGAGTCCCTTGTAGTTTTTGAGTGGTTGTGGTGAGGATCGATCACTGATAGATAACGATCATACTGGGAAAAGCTCAGATCCTTGGATTGCCGGGCACTGGAAAGCGCCAGATCAGGTGTAGATGGACCAAAGATGGATGAATGCGTGGTCAGGGCGGTGCTTGTGGATCCGGCAGAGAGCATAGAAAATGTTCGAGCATTGTAGACTGTTGAGGCTGACTCGACGCTTGAGGTGATACGTTTATCAGTAACGGGCGCACTCGAGATACCGAGGGCGTTGGCCTTGGAAACGAGGTCATCCTCGATCTGGTTCTCCGTTCGACCATGCGGCAATTGGAGTACAGTGATGAAGTAGTCGAGGTCGCTTAGCTCGGGAGCTGTGGCACCTGTGTTAGTGTCTGCGCCGTTGTTGACACCAGTGCTAACGCTTGTGGTGGTCAAAGGCGTCGTTGTGGAGGAGTTGGCCATATCGACAGCGATGAGCGGGCTCTGACGGAGGGCCGCGGCGATCATGGTCCACGAACGGCGACTCTTTAGCCAGGGGAGATGAAAATACGGCGGTGAGGTTCAGTTCGAGTCGAGTCCGAGGGTATCGCTATCTCAGTGCATCATTGGGAGAAGAGACGAGGTCCTGGGGGGGGGGAAATGATCGATGGCCAAGCAGGAGTGAGGTGAGGTGAGGAAAAAGCAAAGCAACCAAGATTACCTCGTGAAGTTGTTGTGTGGTTGAACGTCTTGTAGGGCGTGGGCGTGGGGTGATGCTGGCAAAGTCTTCTGGGATTGGGTGGCTCCGTCTAGATTGACGATTCGATGATGATGGAACAAATCACACCAAGGCTAGGGAGATACGGCTGCCAACTAACAAGGTTGCGTTGGGTTTTTGTTGGGTTGGGTTCGGTTCGGTTCTAGGGAATTGGCTATGTCTGACAAGTGACAACTCTCTTGGATCTGAGTCAAGTCTTGGAGCATGCAAATCTTGCGCGCGCATTCGACTGAATACCAGTGCCCAAGAGTCTGGAACGTTGAAGACCAATTTCGATTGGAGAGATACGAGTGACGGCGATGAAGGTGAGAATGCGCCACGATGAGTCTCCACGTACAAGTTAGAATACCAAGTGATGAAAAGAAAGAATCGTCAAACAAAGCACTAAAAGAATAGGACGATTAATTATGTGAATAATGAATCCGTACTCGAATATAAAAGTGCAAGATGCTGGGGGGCGCAAAGGCGAGCCGGAGGAGACAATCACGAGCAAGGTCAGGATAGGTAGGTGGCCAACGACAAAGATGGGATCGAAAATGGAGTCGTTGGGAGAGTGCAGATACAGAGATTCTGACAGGCAAGCTTCGAACGAAAAGGACAAGGTTGAGAGACACCCAAAGAGACCGAGAGAAGGAAGAGAGGAAAAAAGAGGCCGGGATATGATCCTTAATAATACTTTAATAAAGTCACAGGTGGGAGCGGGAGGGGACTTCGAGGTCGGGGGAACCTCCACTTTGGAGGGATATCTGTTCCGAAAAGAGATATCAAAAGTTCAGGCCAAACCACAATGCGTAAGGTAGAGCAGATCAGAGACAAGAACAGAGTGGGCATCCAAGATACAAGGCCGAGCAGACAAGCCAAGGTAAGGCAAAGCAAAGAAACAAGCAGGGTTAGTCGATAATGAGTGCTGCTAATGAGGAAATAAGACATCAAAAGCCGCGAATAAACTATTTCTCATGCATCAAGGGACCTACCAACATGGATAATAATATTTTTTTTATAGCTTTAACCCAGTAATAACTAATAAATAGGACCTGGGTATTCTAATAAGCTACAGAAGTATTAATAATAAAGTCTCTAGCTAGACTAAAGTCTTAATAAACTTAATTAATAAGGTTACCTTTAGGCTGCAGCATCTTAAGCAACTCTAATCATAATAAATACATCACCTAACTAGCTAAAGAGCTTTAAAAAGCCTAACTAATAGGGTCTGCAACTCCCCTATAACTTTAACCTTTCCTAATCTATCTATCCTTAAAGTCATCTTAATAATTACAGAACTATTAAGAAACCAACCAAGCCTCCATCAGATGCAAGTTCTCCACCCTAACATAAGATTAATAACGCTAACCTTAATCATAGTTAAGATGTTAAACTCGCTTAACGCGCAACCGGTAGGCGTCGATCAACTACGCCTGCAGCCTATCCTGACTGGCTATAACTACCCCCGAAACGTCCATGATAGCGATATCATTGCCCTACAGACAAATATACGCCAAGGGGCCAGAATCAGGGTAAAAAATGGATAACAATATACTACGTATTATGGACCAACTTGCCGGAATACACTGCTTACCTCAGCCTCTCTTGAACTGATATAAAATGCAGGATTTCTGACCCTCTATTATGCTAAGCCGGCTGTTATCTACACCATTGACTCGGTTTATTACCCTCCATTCTTGGTGATCGGGAGCGGTTGAGGTAATACAAAATGCCCACCAACAATCGACAATCAGCATCCATCACACTCACAGTCAAGCTGACCCAAGCAAAGAAGCAAATATCCAGCCACATCAGTCAAATCAGCTCACGATCACAGGGCGGGTCCCTCTAATGCCAGGGTTCGGGCTGACAAGGGCGGCAAGACAGAAGACAATACAGGGGGTTCGAGGGGGGGAGGGACCAGGGTCCTGGACTCTCTCCTTGCCTGCCATCCGCATCATCACATCATCAATGACCCATTCGAAGTCGAGTCTTTCTTTGCGAGGGCTCTGACACACAGTGGAGTCAAACTTGAGGGAGATTCCTATCCGTACATACTTGTACATACGCTGATACATTTCGATAACTGGAGAAAAAGGGGGTTATCAGAAGAATGTGTATAAGTGGGAATGAAGACGCAGAGCAGGCCCGAGAAATGGAGAACAGAGCGGTAAACAATGTAGGGAGGACATTGAATCAGAGTGATTCACCCCTGGCAGTATCAGAAAGGTGATGATTCAATTACACATACGAATACAGCTCATACCTAGGGAAGCACCTTGGGTACTCCGTAGATGGTCAATTGCAAATATCACGGGCTCATCTGTTCCTGTCTTCTCGGCAGTCAGGCGACCTTAGACGCCACAGGCTGAACAGGGGGGTTGCCAAATGAGATAATTGGGGGCACTCGGCCGGGACGGCTCTATCGCCAAGAAGCCCATTACGTATGTATTTTATCTGTTTAGTTTATCGAGGCGCCTTTCTCACATATTCCCCTCCTGCTGGTGTTTTTATTAGTTGATATTGGACGCATGTTATTTCTTTGGCTGGAGTCCATTGCTTTCTTTTTTCACCTTTCTTTTTTCTTTACTATCTCTTCTGGCTCGAGGACCGGCAAGCTGCGATACTGGAGTGTTCCTCTTAATAATCAACAGACCACAATTGCATCTGCCGAACAAAAGTCAGTACATACCTTACCTACATACAGTAGCATTCGTATCTCCAAACTCTTCCAGTTCCAAGATGCCTTGATCGGCTCGCCTATCATGACGTAGAGACTTCCAACGCCAATTGCTTAATTGTTCGTCTAAACTGCACTTGTCGATCCTTTTATCTCTGGCACAAGTCATTTGATAGCGCGGGATTCAACGACGTATTCCACATTCAAAGACACCGTCGAATTGCCGATATGTAGATCCCTACTACAATAAACTCCTTTCGCGATCTCCAATCGAGTCGCTTATTCAGACAAGCTGCGAGTTGCGACATCCACGCCAAAGCAGCGAAGTACATACTTGGCATCCTGACTCGATATTTCCCTCACGATGACCTCTGACACGACACTACTAACCTATGGCTAAGGTATCATTTCGCCATTATTGAGCTAGGAACCATCCGGCGTATGAAACGTACGACGCGAAGTTTGACCCACCTCGTCAAGCATTAAATCACTCCGCAGTTTACTCTCCGAAACGCGGGATAGGAATATTAGCTGTGGTCTTTGCGAGCGATTTACCAATTTCAATGCCAAGCTCAGACGAGTTGCTTCACGGCAACCGCCGCGATCCAATGTGGCTTGTAAATGCTTTTTCTACCAACGATCGTCGCATATTTATTTCCCAACTGTCCGTCTACCTGTCCGGTCTGGGAGACGTCGGTTCCGTACTACCCTGACGCTTCGAGGGATGTCAAAAACTCATCCGATCTCCTGTTTATGAGCCGCAGAGGAGGCAGCGGTGAACATCATGCAAGTGTATATGCAGCCGCAATGTGACGAATCTCGGGATTTTCGATCAATGGCCGAAGTTGTGTCAGATGAGAATGTGAAATGTTTGTGACAAACGTAGATCTTGATATCCCTTGACGGCAGATCACCCGCATGTCTCGGGGTGACAACCTCAAAGAGTATATAGCCTTTACGCAAGGGTTCAGTCTTGCTGTTTCGGCAAACTTTTAGATGAGATCGGGCCCGTTTTCAGCTCTTGTTGTCCGGTGAGGGCGTGCCGCAGTTTGTTGTTGTTCAGCTGTCGTATCGTATAACTACCTAGTAAGTGAGGTCTGAGACTTGGACAGTAAGGGAGGTGGTAGATGGGTAAACCGGCACGAGAATGCGTATGGATGTCTGGAACTCGCACCTGAGGCTGTCAGTGTTGTCTTTGAGCAGTCCTTGCGCTCAGTAGAGGACAATGTAACTTGTGCTAATACTTTTCAACTCAAAGCTCAGATGCCTGCATCGCCAAGTTCTCGCTCAGCCCTTCTGCCCGGACTAGTGATGGCTGCAGATGATGTGCATATACATACGCATGCAAGAGGACTAATTGGCGCAAGTGCTCTTTATCAACCATTCAATGGGACCCTGTATCAGATATCGGAAACTCTTCACCGAACCATGCCATACGTACCATCAAAGCATTCATGTCGCCGTACAGTATAGACTCTGCAAGCACCACATTTGAGTTTCGTTTCAACAAAGCTCCAGCCTTCAAAACTCCCGCCCGGCCGAGGCATCGGCCGATCAATTAATGGTTAGCTTACTTAGCCCCCAGTAGCTGCGACCACTCTACCAACCGACGCCATTTGAAGGTCAACACTCCGAGTCAATTGGCGGGAGCTACGCTCTTGAGTTTCCCCCCAAGAACAAGCTCACGGGAGCTAAAAACTGCTATCGTTAGTCAATGGCTTACGAGTTTGAACTTTATGCTACAGTCGAGCTGTTCGAGTCATACACTTAGCGGGATATGTGAAGCCTAAACACGCTCGCTTTCCAATCACGTTGCCAGGACTACAAGGGAGGATGAGACCAGACCAAAGAGAGAAGCTGAAGTCACCATCCAGAAGTTGGGTCTGGCCTGGCTGAACTCTCTAGTGTCAGCGTATAGTACTTTGCAACGTTGGCGGATACGATTTACTGCCAAACTTGATACAAAACCAACGAATAGGCATATGTAGGTTCGAGACAAGAAATGCCACCTTCGTTATAATTACGCAGGCCTCAGAACCTTTCGCGGCCACTCAGCATCGCGTTTGAAACGATGGAAATCTAGACTCGTTATTCTGTTATATCCCTACAGGTCGCTTGTCCTTGAACAAAAGCGGGCTGCATGAGTGATCGACGTCGGATCGACGATTCCCGAAGCCCATCGCCGACAGCTGACTTCTTATTAACCCCCTTGCTATAGCGCATAAGACATTCGGATGCTCAGCAATACATATTTGTTTGGAAGAGAACACGGTATTCGGATTGTTTTGGCAGTGAATCTCAAAACTCCGTGCATCTGCACTTCTGTGTCTAAGGCTCGATGCCGACATTATGATCAACGCCAGTTCCGAGCAACTGGTACATGAGGGCGTGCACTATTGTCGATCGATGTCTTGACTCATCACCAACTGATGTTGAAAGTCTGTTATCTATTTGTGTCAGCTGGTCCAGTGACTGGCACATGGGTCTCAACATTGCACCATTGAGGTAGACAGGGCAGATCAGAAACCAGAAGCTAGAGAGGGATCTCGATGTTTACCAGCATGACCGGTGACGGTTGTCGTAGTTTACTGCTTTAATGTGGTTTCATAGATGCGACTCCACGCACTAACTTAGCTCATAGCCAATGCATCTTGAGAAGAAGAGTATGTAACTATGGAAGACTCAGATGCATGTAAGGGAAGGGAACAAAAGAAATGCCGAATGTCGGTGTGCCGACATTGCTCTACCACCTTGCATAATGAATACAGAATTGATGGAGACTCATGAACTTTGCCGACTTTTATCATATATGAGTTCTCAGATCAGTCACAAACTAGGAGATTACGATCTGGAACATGTATGAACTTCAAAACCACAGCACTTGGGATATTCCCAAACACCAAAGACCTATCAAAACTAAATCTTTTAGCCAAAACAGCCATATGAACCCCAGTGGTCCTTGGATAGATTCTGGCGGTATGTATTCTGATCTTGAGGTGAGGCACCCTTCACACCAGGCCTCTCTCAGGCGCTGAACATACTAGAAACATCCCGTTCTTGTTGAAACTAGTACAGTCTACTGGCGATACATTTATATTTCTTTCAAAACGTTCTGCAGATAATATATGATGAGCAGGATGTATATAAGTTGAATAGCAGGACACCTAATCTTGTAAGTTTAAGGAAAAAGCCATATTTCATGTTTTTACGAGTACGGAATAACTATTTCTGGCACGTTTGCGAGTCGTAACACCCCATTTTAGCTCATCAAGAACTCTTATCTTGGATGCAAGCATACTATTTCCATACACTCCTTCGGGAGACCTTTTATGATGGACAGCATGAATTTAACCCTAACCCTAAAAAAAAGTACCGAAAGATTAGATACTAGAGTAGTGACAGAGTCAGATAGCTGTTGACGATGGCTTGAGAGAGCCATAGGGTTTGGATAAGCCAGAAAGCAGGCTATGGATCTTGAGTAGGCCATAGGTTGTGATAGCCAAGAGGCAGCCAAATTCAACTCAGCAGATTTACTGTCCCCAAACTAAAGCGCTCCTGTTATATGCAGCGTGAATTTTGGAACAAGAGACTACCTTATGCATTGGCAACACTGAGTTTATTTGTGAAATGTGTCACGAACCTACCATGAGAAACATAACTACCTACTAAGAATCAGTTGTTAAGGTTTCAAGGCCATTCATTGGAGGCACGGAGTTTGGCAACTCGCATAATCTAGGATTTATGTCAGTAAAACAGGATATGCTTATTAACATGCTTATTGGCAAGGTTCATCACATGAGCTTTGAAAATAGAATTGAAAGTGCTTTGTTCCCTGTTTGATGAGTTCCTTTGTTCAAGTTGGTTCACTGCCTCAGCAGGCTACAACACAACAGTGAGTCAGTCTATTAATGGAAGCCGTCTCATGACAACCCTGATCAAAGGATCCAAGTGCAAAACAAAGGATTCGATGACCTGAAAGTACCTATGAAATATCCGCCTCTGCCTTTGTGGTTTCCTGATTCACATCTGAGATTGTTGATATTATAGACAGTACCTATCGTAATTTTATCGCCGTTTATTTATTACCTGACGTTGATGAAATACGAACATTATTCCCACTTGCTCCTCTTATTACCCTAGTGGCCTACTCCCCCTGCTGGCGTCTCCCCACTTCGAACCCGTCCACTCGGCCCCATCTTCTCGGGTTCTAGACTCCAGACTCTAGACCCTCCTCCGGGCTTCCCTTTCCTCAACTCGCGCGTCAACTTGAACCTTGAACAACTCGAGGCAATAACGTTTTGGATATCCTTCAAGGAGAATATATCATATTACCATACTCTTGACCTTCTTAACACCAGTGTCGTACCCTCAATCTCTCGCGCCTTGCTACCCACGCCCTGTCGCGCATCAAACCATGGCAGCGGCCGGCCTGATCGATCCGACAAAGACGGGCAACTATCCCGTCATCCTCGGCGATGCTCTCTTAGGCAAGACATCCAACGAGATCTTCACCGGTATCAAGTGTAAGTTCTTCTCAAACTCCAAGCTCCATGTGCCATGATACTTACAATACCCCAAGACAATCACAAGCCGACACTCTCGTCAGACTCAGCCCCCAACTTGGCTCGTATAAAACCCTCTATCCCCGGAAAGACGGCATCATACGACCTCACATATACCGATAACGACGCAAAGTATGCCTTCACAGGGACAAGAAATAAAGATAGTGGTCAATATGTTCTTTACTTCGACCCCAGCCGCGAGGCCTTTATCCTCGATCTTGTCGACTCTACTTTCAACATGAACGTCACCCGACTCCCTGGTAACGCCGATGCTGACAGTCTCCGTCGACAATATCCTCACATTGACAGCGCATCCAAAACAAACACAAAAGTTGAAAAGAGTACCTCAGACAAATCCAATGTCAAAGCACGCGCCAAATCCACCACACAGAAGAGAGATATCAAGCGCAAGCCCGAGAAGAAGCAAGCCCCC
This sequence comes from Fusarium udum, assembly GCA_013186905.1. Lineage (NCBI taxonomy): Eukaryota > Fungi > Ascomycota > Sordariomycetes > Hypocreales > Nectriaceae > Fusarium > Fusarium udum. Next base: position 21,298 of record JAAQPG010000939.1, on the reverse strand, counting down.
AAGAATATCGAGCTCTCACTACCAGTACCTCAATCTAACCAACAATCAAAATCTGCGGAACCCAAGAAGCGTACACCAGCCCCTGAAGAAGAGGACGAGGACGAGGATGATGACGATGGTGGTCTTCTTGTCGAGTATCCTGGCGCCGACACCAACACAGCGCGTAGGACTGACTTCTCGCCTGCTTTCCCGTCTGTGCGCCGCTTTGATGAATTTATGGATCAGCGCGAATCTGAAGGTGATGATGCCGACGGCGAGGAAGATGATGATCCAGATTTTGAGTTCAAGCTGCCCAGCCCTGTCAACAACCGTAGCCAATATGAGACTGGGGCCGATCCTATGGATGTAGACGGGGAAGAGGAAGGGGAGGAAGGACTGGAAGTTGATCTCGCCAAAGAACTCGAGGATGCATTCGAAAACCTGGAGAACAGCCAACAAGAAGACCCCGATGGTGATGAAAGCGAGATTAGTGAAGAGGACTAAAAAGCTTCTGGTTCACTGGGCCTTTCGATTTAGATTTTGTTTATATTCGGCGTTTTCACGGGATATACTGCGCAGATACTGCCAGAAACAGTGGTTAGGTATGCTGCTGGCCAGGCGTTGGAAAAGAGTCATTTTCAAAGGAATACTCGACGATACCACTGCCACTACCAGCACGACTCCTGGTACCATTTCTGGCTATACTACTCTAAAGCAAACACACGATGAAGAATATAACCATATATACAAAAACATCTTGCTTATGGTGCCACTCATGCTATCCTCTCAGCCCCTTCTCCTTGATCATCATACTTCCATTTCTCTCCTGGCAAATGATCCGTGATACCCTCGATCGCATCCTCGGACCAAAGATGGACCTCCGAATAGGATAACTGCCGGCCCCAGATTTTCAGGTCGTCTTTGTCAAACGTTCCAACAGACATGCTAATCTTTTCCGACTTTTCATTGCGCCAGAAGAGCCAGCTGCCGCAACTGGAACAGAAGCCCCGTGCTGCTTCTGGTGAGGCGTGGTATCGCGATAGCGTCGTCTGAGAGGTGAACTCTACGTTGGAAGCAGGGACTAAATGAAGCCATGCAATGAGAGAGCCGCCATTCTTACGGCACTGGGAGCATTGGCAGGTTGAGCACTGCAAAGTGATGATTAGTACAGTGAGATCTGAGAAACGGGAGGTGAGAAGTACGCTTCTTGTCCAGTCATGGCCAGATGGAAACGTCAGCCTGTAGCGAACTGAGCCACAGAGACATCCGCCAGAGACGCTTGTAGGGTACTCTTCCGAGGCCATTGGGTTGTTTTTATACGAGTGATAGTGGCAATGAGACCGAAGTGTTCGAAATTAAAAGCAGTGAGACGAGGAACAGGTTTGAGTGTTATATTGCAGAGTGCTGAAGGGCGTGACCCCTCATCGAGGGGTTTTGCCCGCGGCAAGAATGTCAATGGCGCCTTTCGCTTCCCTGTTTAATGAACATCTATAAATTCAAAACTCCTGGCGTCATTATTCTCATGGCCGATAAACTAATGCCTACGTATCAGGTTTAGGGATGGGTATAAATGCATGCATGCCTCGCCAACCACACTCCATGATATCCGAAAAGAAGAATACAAATAATGGGTGAGTACGCCGGTTGATGTTTATATCGCAACATATTTAGACAGCCTCCCATTTTGCAAGCCACCCGACACTCTCACCCGCGTTTCTAACAATACAATATCGTCCTTCCTTTGCGTTTTCCTTGACATCGTCTAAAACCTTGTCTATCGCGATTGAACCAATGGCCATACCGTGCCCCTCGCTTAGACTAAATGATCCGGTGGTGACGAAACCAACGAGATCTTCAGCGTTGGGAACAAGGGGATGACCATTCATGTCGGATTCATTAGCCGGTGTAAAAGGGTAAGGCGCAGGTTTAGAGACGAGTTCAGCGGCAAGTTGACGCTTCAGAGATTCCAAGTCGCGGGGCGTCGAGGTTCTGGATGATTTGTTCTTTGTAGACAGAAACGGCCGGGCTTGAGAAAGCCATTGAGACCGAAGATCATAGGGAAGCGAGGAGGGTGTAGATAATGAACCCGGGGGAATAGTGGCAGGGACTTCGGCTTCAGAGGACTGTGGAGCTGTGGTAGGACGAGATGGGAGACGGTAGATGCGAGCACAGGATGTGACAACGCCCCTAGATATTAGAGATATGCGAACGCCAAGAAGAGCGTTTATCGGTATTGTTGTAGGGATAGACGGATAAGTGACGGCTTGGTTAAAAACATCTTTTGTGATTTGGCGCAGCTGGTAAATGCGTGGCTCTTGTTGCTTCGATACTTGTGTTGAAGCTGGATTTTCGTTCTGGTCCACGTCCATCGCGCCCTCAGTATTGTTCTCTTCGCTAGTTTGTGAATCTCCGGCATTGAACAATAGCTCAAAATCGCTGGCGAAACCATCGCCAATCTCGCCCTTCCTCCCACCACCCAGATCAAGTGATTCCCATGCGGTTCTCTTGCTCTTTGGTCGTCTCTCCCACGCCGCTCTTCTTTTTCGACGCTCCTCGAGCTCCCATGTAGCACCAGCCTTGGTTCCGGGGAAATCTCCAGGGAACCAAGTCTGGCCTCGTTCGAAGGCGACCTGGCGGATTTCGTTCAAACCTGCGAATCGCGGGTTACCCCCTGAAGAAAGGGGATAATGCACCAAGCAGTACCAGAGATGCTGTATACACTCCCACGGGGCAAGCAGAGTCCATGTACCTTGCTTCTGTGTGCCTCTATCCGTGCGGGAAGCCAAAAGGATGACCGGGATTGGGGGATCATCTGCTGTAAGTTTCAAGGTGGTTCCCGGAGCATTTTTTGCTCTTCGTCTATCGATTTGTTTCTGTGAAGGGAGGCTGGACGTGGCATGGCGAGCGTCGCGATCGAATAGGGCATACGGGTTCAAATTCTCCTCGGCTGACCACGATGCTATCCTTTCGAGGAGTTGAAGTTGTGACTCCGGGTCTTCGGAAACTTCCAGGCGCCTTGGAGGATATTGAAGACGGGGATCCTGTACCGAGAAGCCCAACACCGCGCCAGCAGGAAGAGTGGCTGCATTTGTCAAACCGGCTAGCCCTTGAAAAAGCGAAGTATGATCTGTTTTCGTCTTGTCCTTCACGGGATAAGTACGCAATATAGCTAGCAGAGCTTCTGTAGATCCCGGTCCTGTCAAGTCCAAGCTTCCAATCTCAAATCGGAGATCTTCGATGTAAAGCCGAGGGTTTTCCTGCTTTATTAAAGAGAGTAACTCGTTAAACAGCTCTAGGAAGGCTGATGGGTGGATTCTCAAGAAAACCTGTCTCGATTCTTGTTTGAGCTCCTGGTTGTCTTCCTGTGTCGGTGGTTCGGGGTTCCATAAGATAGTACATGGTCCGATCATCTTTCGGTAGGCTTGATTCTGCTGCCCGGTTTGAATTGCCCGAGTTAGAGCACCAGTCCATGAGCGGGTTCCGATCCTCCACTTCTTTCCCTTGTCGTTCCAACATGAATCGTGAATAACCCCTATCCGCTTCAACACACGTTCTATGCCAGTGCGTTTGCCGTAAAGCCCAATTGTGCTCATGTAGCTCATCTCCCATACAACTGCGCCTCTGTCACCCTGAGCTCGATGTGTGGGTCGGTATATCTTTTCGTTTGGGGTCAATGGGATAGCGAATCGCCATAAAGGTTCCAACGGATCAGTCATGCGTGCTCTTTTCGCATGCCATGAGTGAGTTGGTAACCATGTTTTGTTCAGTTGACGCTTGCGGAACTTGGACTTTGGCTTTGGAGGTTCGTTGAGTTCGTTTCGTCGAAGTTTTGGTCTCGGCGGTCTTCCTATTACAGCTAATGCTTTGTCCTTACTGACATCTCCATCCTGCTTCGCCTTCGCTAGGCTAGCCTTGCGTTTCCTCGCTGCCAATATTCCCAACTTTCGTGCTGTTTCGGATCTTATTTTCGCTCGCGTTGTTCTGGGTTTCCTCCTTCTGGCTTCGACAACCGGAGTGTTGTCGTCTTTCATCTCTTTAAGCGCACGTTTTCTTAGTCGGCGCGGTACCCGTTTGGGGTTGTGACTCGCTGTGCGGCGGCGTAAGCCTCTGGGTACCTTCTGAAAGGCGCGACTGCTAGCAATAGCTTTCGATGTGGCCATGCTCTGCTCAAGAGCGCGAATCTCGAACTCGTGGGCGGCAACAAAAGCCTGGAGATCAAGTTCGCCATCTTTGAGTGCAGCCTCGGCGGGTTGTGCAGGGACACTGCGCGCAGAATGAACCACAGAGCGCTTCTCCCTACGGCCATTCGATGCCGGCGTGTCGGCCTTTCGCTTTCTGCTGTCCGGCCCAGATTGGGCTCCGGTAGAAGATCCCGGAGCCATGGTGAGAGATATGTTGTGAAGATATCAATTTTGGGAGTTCTTGATCACCTTGAATGTGAACGCCGAAACGCGATGGAAAGAAAATAAAAGCTTTATCGATAAGCTTTGACGGACCCTCAACGGAAGTCATCATTTCAGAACCGCCATCATGACATGTGAATAAGTAGTACTTGGGGAGGCTTGATTTATTAGAAGAGGGCGAGTCAGTCGATTTATTTTTTCTATTTGTCATTTTTGGTCTTGAAAAGAGAGATCACCGGGTCACAATGCGATTTTGCTTCCCAAGCCAGGACAGTTCTTCAGAGCTCCAGTGGCCACCAAGCTGAGGTGCTTCATTTATATAAGGTAGAATGAGCATGTTCAATTAGTCGCGGGGCTAGAGGGGAGGAAAGAAAACTCAGAACCTTATCCTAAATGACAAAAATACTTAGGTAAAGTTAGATAAAGTTAATAAATTTAGGATATCTTTACTAAGCTTAGGATATCTTTACTAAGTTTAGGATATCTATTACTGAGTTTATTTTGATACCCCATATGAAGGCCTGGTGTTTTCTTGCTCTCGGGACATTTCGCCATAGGGATGAGAGACAATGATCCTGGCACATTGGCGGCTTCATCGAGGACAATCAAGTTGCACTCAGGCCCAGTGTGGTTTTTGATCTGACCGAAGGTAACTGGCGTACAGCAAAGGACGGCGGTTGAACTGGCGGCGTGGATGAGGAGTTCGCGGGCATGCTGCTCATTGTCAACACGGTTGAGGATGAATGCCTCAGGGTCTGTGATCTTCTGACGGTACGCATCAAGGCAATCGTTCCATTCAGCAGGATTCTCACGCGCAAGCCTCTTGGCATATTCAGAAAGCGTAGTCGGATCCCAACAAGCCGATGACTCGTTGAACCTATTCTGAATCTGATGGTTGATGTAGTTTGCAAGACATCTAGGTACCTTATCTTGCTAAGTCGCATGTGACTTGTTTTCCGTGCTGATCAGGTCGGTTTCCCTATCTGAGTAAGAGAATGTGTTATTTATCTCCTTCTTTTAGAGGCATGCCTGAAGCATAATAGCATTAGGGGTCGCTTTTTAGACATTCTGACTTGGGCATCATTACAAAGCTGATTCTCTGTGACAAGCGCTATGTGGCTCTGCGGATGATTATGGCCTCCTCCTGCTGATTACCCAGGGGCTCGGTTTCCCAGGCTTCAGGGAGTTGTGGGGGACTCCTTGCTGAGTTTAGTTTATTTTATTATTAGCATCCTCTTCTACGTAGTAAAGTCTTTAGTTTTCTTGCTTCCCAAGGACTGGTGGGAAGACCTGCTGAATACGACTTAGCTTCTCAAAAACCATGTTCGATTTTGAGCTGAGAGAGTAAGCGATCCTGGCAAGGCGAAATAGTCTGAAACGGAAGAGGAACAGGGGGTATTTTAACTGTAGAGAGAAGAGACAAAACCTATTCTACCTATAGTCAAGGACCAAGAGCCAACGATGGACTATTGCAAACAGAACTCTGAACATGACGGACTATTCTCAACCTTGATAGTATGTCTGAAGAAAAAGTCTAGGCTAACGGCATGATTAAAGTCCTCCCTGATTATGATTATGTACCTTAACCGCCTGGCTTGTGTGACCGTACGGACCCAACAGTTCCCTCTCCTCACGGGAGAAGAGATGACAAAAGAGACAACTTGTACTATTTTGCACAATCTTCTCTCCCGATTCTCAAACACCCATTTCCCGATCTGTCCTTCGGCTCCCTGCTGCATTGCAGGTTGCATCGCTTCCTTACGATGGCGTTCTCAAAAGAAGCAATATACAACAAATATGAGACCTTGGAGTCCGATTCTTCGGTAAGATGCCCCATCGGTCACCTCTCACCATGAACCTTTAGCATATTTCACAACAATGTGATCGAATAAAAATGAGAGGTCAGACATGTATTATGGAAGCGGTCCTGCAAAAGGGGGACGATCGCCATTGAGTCCTGATCTCTTTCTTTGTCAAATTCATCTACTCGTCAAAAATGTGTGACTATTTCTTTGTATGAGCTCCCCCATCAGCTACAGTGAAGGAAGCCTCTTGCTGACAACCAATGTCAGGTCGAATTTCGGTGTCAACATCATGCTTGGATTGTTCGAAAGTGGTGCCCAAAATACGAAAGATCACAAAGGCCATGTACGCCTAATGTTGTTGATCCCCCAGAATTTTGGTATGCTCTCTGTCACATCGATCTGTGTTAGATGCATTGAGACACTAATAAGTTGATCGGGTTCTAGGGGCCATAAGATGTGTTCCAAATGCCAACCTCCAGGACAATTGGCAGAAGCAGTGAGAAGACACTACAGTGTTACGGGGTGGAGCTAGAATAGACGATTCGGGGAAGCTCGGTTGCCTTATCAACAAATTCTGATCAAAAATCATTTTCTCGTCGCGGCTTGGCAACCAAGGAGACTCAAATATCTGATCGTCTCAGATTGGCAACGCCTAGGACGATTCTCTGGCGAATGGCGCAAACTTGACAGCCTATTATACCCTTACTAGAGGCGTTCATATGTTATTTCGATGTTAATGCTTGACAATTCAATATTGAAAACAAATTGATGATTTGATCAACCATCTTGTTGCATTTGTCGCTGGAATAGCTGATTGTATCGCATCTAAGACTGTGTCGCTACACCCAAATATCATGGTTAATATCCCAGAAGCTCAAGAAATTCAAACCGGCACCTCATACGCGAACCCAGAAACTGCACCGCTAGCCATCCAGGCTTACCGAGAGGCAAATATCTTGAATGCCAGAGATGTACGGAGTAGATAAACTTCAACGCGGTCAGGCTGTCAAGGCCAGACGCGGATCTATCCTTATCATCACTATGTATGCAGTTCAGAAGCGGAACATCGAGCTGCTACTTAGCGAGGCTACGGCCTGCAAAACTCCCGCCTGGCTTGGTTGAGGTTAGAACTGTGGAGATGGCTGGGCTAGTATCAAGATGTCCTAATTTGCTTTGACTCAAACTCCAAAAGGGACCTGCTAGGGATGGCTCGAACTTAGGAGCGTCTATTACGAAACATTGAAGGCACTTCCAATAGATCGCTCTCTTTCGGACCGTATTTCCCCCTCTCTGAATGAAACATATGAATCGGTGGCGGTTCAGCTGGTCGGGTCGGGTTCGAGCCTTGCAGGAATCACTCGCAAGCGGTTTTTCTTTCTTTTTAGAGCGAGGGAGCCGAAAATGAGGTGTAGTACCTCATCAACGTGAATGTTACCACTTCGAGGAGTAGAAAAGAGTATAAAAACCAGAATATACTTAGTTAGGACTTATAGAGGACTCGGGAAGATCTGTGTAATTGTTGTTGAATTGGCATGCCCTCCCTTCATTAATACAGAGGTACCTTAGGTACTCTCAATTATCAGCCTCCTGTGGCTTTGCTTGTCGCATCTCTCGTGGCGTCAAGTCACAGGGGGCATGCTTCAACCATCATGGGATCTGATCCCTGGAATTGCATATGACGAGATCCTCATCAGTTACGTTGGGATCATCAACTTTCGATCACGGGCTTATCTTATCATCGCTGACTACGGTCAGTTTCAATTCCACGTTCAAACGGCCGCAACCGTTCCACCAGCTGCAGCGCCATAGGGAACCGTCGCTGGCAGAGTCCACTAGAGTTGGAATTGTCTGGCAGACCAGAGCCAAACCCAAAAGTCAAAGTCAAAGCCCGCGCCAAACAAGCAGAGATAAATCCAGAAGGGGATGGCCTCTTTAAGTAAGCCGCATCCCCACAAGGTTCGCATTTCCGGTGCATTACGCGGGCTATTTCTATATATATTCTCTGGCATCTTAGCTTTGGCGATATTGCAGCCAGCACTCATTCACTCACTGCAGTCTCATTACGGAAGTCTGTCGTAAGATTAGATGCCGTCACAGTTACGCTCAAGCGAGCTCGCTATATAGTACCTACCTAGGTACTCAAATAGTTGTAACTTAAGCATTGCGAATCATTGACAGAGGGATATCCTGACAATCTTTGCTAACATGGGCTTTCTCAAACCTGAAGTTGGCAAGGCCCGGAAGGTAAGGATATATCTCAATTATCAACTTGAATTCAAGTTAACTCGTACTCCAGCCAAAATTCGACCTTCATCTCAAGGTACATCCCTCAATCTGCATCCAGCTACTCTATGAGGAAACCTTGACTTAAACGTCCTAGATTTACGACCTCAACAACGTGCCGCTCGTTTCTGGTCAGGCTTTTGTCAAATGGCACCTCTCTCACTCGATGACCGCGGAGCATCGCGGGCGCACGCAGAAATGCCCAATCGCCAACCATAGAGTTGAATGGGGCTTTGTCACCGCGGTACCCTCTATCCGCATATCGATAGACCGCAATAACAACCTTACCGAATGTCCCATGGAGTTTGAGGTCATACAGGAATTTGGCTTGACAGAGAAGGTCACCCTTGGTATTGTTCGCCTCAACCTGAGCGAGTACGTGGAAGAGAGCGAGGCCTTCGTCAAGGATGTCGCATCGCCTGGTCGTATGCGTAGCAACAGTATGGGTGTCAGCCCGACGAGGGGTGGTACATCACGGCCGCGCCGTGATTCAGATGTTGTCGAGGATGGCATCGTGAGAAGATATCTCATGCAGGATAGCAAAGTCAACAGTACGCTGAAAATCAGTATCCTCATGATCCAAGTCGACGGCGAACGGAGTTACGTAGCCCCCCCTCTGAAAACAGCCCCCGTCTTTGGAGGCATTGGAGGCATCATGAGCGAGGCAATAGAGGACGACGCTGGGCGTAAGTTGACCTGATTCGTTCCATATCATTCCCTGCCGCTGACAATATATAGCAATAGCTGCCGCGGTCCCCAACTTGTCTAAGCCTCGCGACGCTGCTGAGCTCCAAGACCTGTACCGAAGCGTTCTCGTTGCTTCGTGGAGTCGGCAACCGAATGAGCACTCCGCTGAAGAAGTCATTGAGGACATTTTCAACGGAGGTAACGGTTGGAAAACTAAACCTCATAATGCTTCGCCTGTCACTGATGGAGAAGACGACGACGACGATATGGGTCCACGTGATACCATCCGAGCCCGCGATACTCGCCGTGTAACTCACAACCTCCTTCACCCTCACCACCATCATCACCACCACTCAAGCAGAACTGCCTCACCTTCGCACAGCCATCAAAATAACGGTCCAGCTGGCTCCTCGCATCGCCGCACACCAAGTAACTCGAGTGATAAGAGCTTCTCGACAGTTACAGTTACTCCTTCGAACCGACGCAAAGGTGTACGAATTCATGAGCACCACCTTGACCACGCGCGTAGTATGGCGAGCATGACGTCTACTATGACACTTGATAGCGACCCAATGCGCGAAGTGAGTTATAAGGGAACCCGCGAGGTTAGAGAGGATGATATGCGAAACGACCTCATTGCTTGGCGATTACCGGGTGATGGGAACCAGATAATGTGAAGGGCCTAGTTTAGACGTCGAAACTGGGCTTGTTCACGGTCTCGAAGGTGCGGCTGGAGTACTTAATTGCTTAATGATGTTTCCTGGATGGCTTCCACCCAAATGGCTCGACATTATTCTTGTAAATGTTAAAAGTCTTTATTCAATTCATCCCTGACGACCATCTATTGTGTCCTCTAGAATCTACCAATAATCCCTTGCTTTTTGCATGCCAACCCCCTTATAAACCCACTCATAAAATCATTGCGGCTTTTCAATCAAAGTTCTGCTTTTGAGTCCAGCACTTCCAGACTTAGATGTTTCCTCGCACACCACCCTTACCGCCAACTCCCCGGGCTGTAACGGTAACGCCTAGATCGGCTAGAACGTTGATCGTGACTTCGACCTTGCCACCAGCCTTGACGCCCTTAATGGCGGCCTCGGCAAGAGGGTTGCCGATCTTCCAGATCTTCTCCCGAGTCTCCTCTTCCTCTTCATCAGAATCATCAAAATCGGAGTCGTCCTCATCCTTATCTCCATTCTCCTCCTTAGCCTTAGGCTCAGGCTTGGTGACCTTGATGTGGGTGTTACCCTCAACAATCTTAATAAGAACATCGCCACCTTCCTTGGGAGCAGGAATATGGATAGTGCGACGGGCAGGGGCGGCGGTCTCAGGGGCAATAATGGGGGTGAAGACATCCTCGCCGTCAGCACCCACGGTAATAACACCAATAGCGTTGGAGATGTGCTTGACAGTGGTGACAGCAGGGTGAGTGGACTGCTCGATATCGGCGGCCTCATACTCCTGGATCAAAGAGGCCTGGAGGGCAGCACCGCGAGCAAGGAGCTCAGAAGGGTTGATGGCAGACGCGCTCGTGGCGGGAGCCTGAATCTCAGTAGTCTCAGGGAAGATACCACGGAGGTTGTTGGCGATACGAGGGGTGTGGGCAGTACCTCCTGACAGAATAACCTCGTCGATGTCAAGAACATCGAGGCCAGCCTTCTTGACAACACCCTCGATGAGTCGGTTGAAGCCCTCGAAAACCTTGCGGGCAACCATCTCGTATCGTATTCTGTTGATAGTGACAGAGAAATCGAAACCATCCGCCAAGCTCTCGACGCTGAACTGAGCGTTGCTTCCCAGGCTCAAAGCTCGCTTGGTAGCCTCAGACTCGAGGCGAAGCTTTGCAAGACTGCGAGTGTTGTTTCGGGGGTCGATGCTGTGCTTCTTTTGGAACTCCTTAGCAAAGTGCTCCATAAGAGCGTTGTCCAGATGAACACCAGCAAACTCGTAATCGTGAGCAGTGGCGAGGATAGTGTAAAGACCACCTCGCGAAGCGATAACGGCAACATCTGAGCGAGTGCCACCAAGGTCGGCGACAACAATAATCTTATCCTCGATCTTGGCCTCAGGACGGGCATCGTAAGCCAGAACAGCGGCGACAGGGTCAGAAATAAGCTGGAGGATCTCGATGTCGGCGTCGTTGGCAGCCTTGATTAGAGCCTCTCGCTGCTTCTCGGTGAAGTTCGTGGGGACGGTAACAACGGCAGAGGTGACCTTCTTGCCCAGGTAGTCGGAAGCAGAACCAACAAGTCGTCGCAGGTATCGAGTAGTGGCCTCTGAAACAGAGACGGTCGAAGTCTCGTCCTCGCTCTTGTCCTTGACGGAGAAAGCAACGGTACCGGAAACATCCTTGGGGTGGGCGGAGGCGTGAGAGTGGGTAGGGTCGATGGACTTAAATCTGAAGGCATCTTGTCAGTGTCCTTAGTTCCAGAATTGGGGCTGCGGCGGAAAGGTCGCGTACTCTTGGCCGAGGAAGTCCCGGAAGTTGGCGATGGTGTTATCGGGGTTGCGAACGAGGAAGTTCTTGGCCTGTCCACCGTAGTACTCATCGCCGTCGACGTAAGACAGAACGGTGGGAATTTGTCGGTCTATCAAGCAGCCAACGGTTAGCAAGTGACCTAGTGACAGTATCACGGGGCACAGTTCAAGTCGATCTAAAACATACCTCCATCCTCGTTGGCAATAACCTCGGCCTTGTCGTCAACGGTATAGGCAATGGAACTGTTGGAGTTACCAAAGGTAATACCAATGGCAACTCGATCGCCAGGCTCAGGGCCCTTGGCTCCAGCGTTGTCACTCATTAGGTCGGTCGGAAGGGAGTTTTTTTTTGAGTCCTTATAGGGAGAGAGAGAGAAAGCCAAGACTCTGTGCCCTTGTTGAGTTGAAGCAAATAGGTTCCAAGGTGTCAAGGTTTTGGAGGGCGAGTGCGAGTTGGTGATGGATCTTAGTGGGGTTTCTTTTCTTTTCCCTCAGAGATTGGAAAAAAAACTGCCCGCTAATCGCATCGCCCACATTTTTCTTGATCGCCCACTGGTACGTATTGACGTTATCGTTATCGGTTCTCCACATGCCGCCTTTGCTCATGGCTTTTGAAGTTGTCGCATGGGGATTGCAGCTTTTAACTGTTACATTTCGAAGCATTAAACTCGTCAAATTTCCCATCATGGCATCTGATGCGGTGTTCGTACTGCCAGGCGATATCATTGATCGGTCTCTTATTCCTTCACATCCCAAGAAGCCTCTGCGGCTCGGTCCTGGCCTACGACATGTGCCTCCCAACGACATCGTTCCTACTATCGCTGGCCAACTTGTAACTGATCGACAAAAGAATGCAATCCGTGTAGAGAATGCTCGAGGAAAGGTATGCTTCTGAATTACCTCCGGGTCGTAGACCGTCGACTCACCAATCAACAGTATACCCCTCGCGTCGGTGAGCTCGTTATCGGGACCGTCCAGCGCAGCGCCGCCGACTTATTCTATGTTACTCTCTCCGACTATACCGCGCCTGCTCTTCTACCACAACTTTCTTTCGAAGGCGCCACAAAGAAGACCCGTCCTCAGCTTACCGCGGGTGCACTTGTGTACGCACGGATTGCTCTCGCCAACCGCCACATGGACCCAGAGATTGAATGTGTATCTTCTTCAACAGGAAAATCCGAGGGCCTTGGCCCTTTAACAGGCGGAATGCTCTATACTGTGTCACTTGGAATGGCTCGACGTCTAATGATGCCCAAGAGTGTGCAAGAAGGCCGGGTTGTGGTGCTGGAAGAGCTCGGTAACGCGGGCCTTCAATTTGAGACAGCTACAGGACGCAATGGCAAGTTCTGGGTTGACAGTGAGAATGTGAAAACGGTCATTGCTGTTGGGAGGGCAGTACTGGAGACTGATGAGAGGAGATTAGATGTCGAAGAACAGAAGAAGCTTGTCAGGAAAATCATCAAAGAACTAAGCTGAAGGGGGCGAGTATGTGCCAGAAACCACGATGCCCAATAGCACTCTTTGTATTGGAATAGTTCGGTTGTACACTGTCGAATTAATAGATACCCAAGAACGAACACGCCTGGCTCGTCCATTGCTAAACGAATATGTCTTTTCCCATGACCTAACGCCCGAATAGTCCTACACGTCCTAACATTGATTTTATGCTGATTCCTTGACTTCTAATACCCAAATATGCCAACTATGAACGAGTGTAAGAATCAAATCGCTGTAAATGAAAAAGGAAAGCAAGTAAACAGAGAGCCCAGCAAAGTGCTGAGGCTTGTCAGTCAGTGGCCGATTCCGGTGGTACATAGTACAGTGCAGGATGCGGCACAGCAGCAGCAAGATGACGTCGCTAGCAAGTGTCCTTATGTGCCGCCCATCTCCTGGTCGACTTCCACAGGTTCTGGGAGGTGTCTCTGATCCATGTTGTGAATCTTTGTCATATGTCGTTTCCAGTTATCCTTGCGAGGGAATCCCTTTCCTCCTTGCCTTGAGTAGTCGCAGCCTTGCACGGCGCAGTGGAACTTTTTCTTTCTCTCATGTCGATCATTGACATGCCGCTGGAGATGTGTCTTGGTCCCGAATCCCTTGCCACAGTTCGGGTAAGGGCATTTGTGATCTTTCGTATGATATCGTTGATGATGTCTGTTGGGTTAATGAGCGACTTGGATCAACCAGGTGATGATAAACTTACTTGAGTTTGTGTGGCTGGTCGAACACCTGGTTGCAGCCAGGCTCATCACATGCGTGTGAACCATTGCTTGGTGACGGGTTGCTTACAGCGTTTCCTGGTGACACACTATGTCGGTAGTCGGAAGATGTACCAGAGTGAGGTGAAGGGGTATCAAGCTGTGTCGCAGGTGTACTGAGCGATGACGGGTTGGTGAACGCCGGTCCGGGCAGGGGGGTAGACGCATCGGAGGGGTAGCTTGGGTGTCGAATACTACTGTCGGGGAGAGGACTCAAGTGGTTGGCCGTTGGAATTTCAGACATAGAGATATCCTGATTGTCATCAACCTCCTCCATTTTAAACGCTATTTGACTCTGGGTCGGTGTAGGTGAGTGAACTATGGGCATAGGCTGAGGTTGAGGATCACTAGGAGGGAGGGTTAACGGCGACGGGGAGTCCACAGGTCCTTCATGCGTGGCAGGCCCTGCTGAGGGGGGCGGCTGGTTGGGTGACGATTGCGATACATATAATTGGTAGTCGTTCCTGTGCCATACTTCGGTTTCTGTCGATGCAGGCATGATATCCATGGGATTCACAGTACCAGGAGCGGGATGGCTAGGAGGTGATTGGGACGCGTTGAAGTTGAAAGTGGCTGGTGGGGAATCTGGGGGACTTTGCACAGCCCCCTTTGGCAGGGTAGATGGTAAAGCGATCGGGGAGCCCAAGGCTTGGGTAGATGAAGGTACCGGCAAAGAATCGGTCGCCGGAGCAGTCATGTCAGTAGGAGATTCGGTCGGTCTTCCTGCTGTAGTGATCCGTTGAAGACTTCCATCCTGTGCTCTTGGTACGCTTTCGAGGTTTTCAGCCAGGGATTGCGATGTTGGTGAGTTGAGAGACTGATCGCGCGTGCTCTTGCGACTAAACATCTGTTTTAAGTTATATCTCAAGGAGCTCCCACGCGACCATGAGCGTTCAGGCTGAGGTCGGGGTTCCTCAGTCGAATACATGCCAAATGCCTCCGAGGGGACTGATGGGCTATAGTAATCCGCACTGGTCCCATTAAGAACAGCACGGGGTGCATCACCAATAGACTGCGGCATGTACTCTTCATGATGATTCTCGTCGGAGCCGAACGGTGCTGAGCGCGGTATTGAGTCGTTGACGATTGGCTGAGCATTTCCAAAGCCATAAGAAGGTAAATTTGTGTCGATTCGGGGAACGTAGTCTGGTTGACCTTGTCCATTGGTTTGGTGCAAAAATCCATCGTGGACTGTCCAATCCAAGTCTTTGACAGATCCATCAACTCCCCCACGCGTATTTTCTCCTGATGGTTTGAAAGAGTCTTGTGAGGACAGGCGGCGTTGATTATCATCTATCCCCGGGGCTCCAGTTGCTGGAACTTCGCCAGTCTCTGGGTCGTTCGTGTCCGGGGGGCCGTGAAGAGATGTTTGCTTTCGGCGTCTGATACGGCGGATGACAAAGGGATACGAGCAAAGAACAACAAGCGCAATGCCCACGATAACACCAACAACAACACCCGCGATTCCACCATCGCTGAGCTGGCGTTTCAACACGACGCCTCTGGGTTCGAGATCACCCATCGCATGGCTCTTCCTCCGTCTTAGACATCGCAGAGTATCCATCTAATTGGACCACACCGGGTTCGAGGAATAAGTGGCGGATGGGAGGTAGCCAGCAGCAGCCGGTAAGAGCTGATGATAGCTGAGAACTGGGACAGCTAATCGAGTGGTGATGCTTCTTTTCGTATTGCTGGGTTAGATTAATGGGGCGGGGTGGCGGTATAACACTGTATGCTCGGGTCTTGGGAGGCCGCCGTCGCAGTCGCGCGAGACACAGCGAGCCCCGTGGAAGGCTTGTGCTTTGTTGAAAGGGTCCAGTCGATGAATCGGAAGATATGGTGGGGATTAAGGGATCATCACTTTAGCTGTTAGATAGTTAGTGTACTCATGATCGATCGTTGTGAGAGACAGATTCATGCATGAGTGAGATGCAATGACATGGCGGAATCCGGGGGTGGTCGTCAGCGGCCAAGCGCAAAGCAACGGCCCTCCGGAGCGAGCACCTTCTGACAATTGGTTTTTACCGCGCCTTTTCAGGGCTCCAACGTCTTCCACTGCCCATGGGCCCAGGGAGCAAGAAGACTTCCGACAATGGAAGGGGGGGGTAAAAATATATGGTCTAGGATTCACCAGATTTACACTGAATTAAGCCCATATCTTTTTGTCTCTCGGATAGAGGTCTTCAGTTTTCTTGCCTCCCCTTGCCAGATTAAAGTAGCTCAACGGGGGCGGGATTTCATTGGACATGAGCGGTTATTTAGGCCCCTCTTCCCGTCCGAGGCTCCGTCAGTCTAAGCCACACTCATATCGACTTAAGTTAGTATCAACTCACCCCTGGCGTCATCAGGGTCGCCCAGTTTCAACACAATTTACGATGTAATCACTTGTTTGACTTCGTATAACTTTCAGCTTATCTATCTCACTTACTACGTCAAGATCTGTCTCATCTTGTTTCCTTTGGATTAACGATGAGCAGCACTAGCAACAATCCCATCGTCACATGGGGAGACGATGTCACTGTTCCCTGTTTCCATTCAACCGCGGGTTTCGTCAAGCAGCTGGTCTCAAGCTACTGGCCCCATAATGCCGATGATAATTTGCTGCCAAGTTCTATAAATAAATGCATCTGTGAGTACGTAGGTATCGAAAGAGCAAAGATTACTCAAAGAACCGTCAAATTGGCTACATAATGTCCTCCTTGCTCAAGCCTCGCCGTGGGCTACCAATCTCAACTACATTATCTAAGCCTCTCCAGCATTTGATCTGATAGCTCTGTGTTTGCAAGATGTTCTTATTCGCTGGCCCTACAAGCCAAGACTCTGCCCCGTCCTCTCCAGTGTTCGTGAGCAAGGATCGAGAATTGGCACCATTTCGGATCAGTCTGATGGCACTGATCGTGCGAGATTATTGTCATTCCGTTACTCTCGTCTTCGATAAGATGCAATTATTACCCATCGTATCAAATAGGATCCATGACTGGGTTTGGAAATTTATCAAATCAGGTAAAACCGAGCAAATATAGGAAATAATAACTAAAACATAAATAATACTTAGTTACATACAACATTCAAAGAGTGGACTGACCTCTGATAAAAAGGATGTCTTGTCAATCCTCAGACCCTTGCAGCCGACCTTGGGCCATTGTTCTACGTGCCTAGATACTCCATTGGACCTTTATTCTTGGCTTCTCTTCCATGGGGATATCCTGAGCCAATGCCTGTTTAATCAAGTCAGCACTTTCATTCCTTTCGCTAACATTACCTTCGCATTTGGCATCATCTTGCAAGCAGTGAACACACGGACATGGAGATTTATCCCAATTTCTAAATTCAATATTCATGCTTCACAAAATCCCAATCTTGTTGCCAAGCCATGTCCCCACCACATCGACCCCAGTGTGGCTCGATTGCCTCCAAGACACTACTAAGCTAGTCCATCGGGTATGGAGTACTGCGACCTTGTTTTGACTTCATCTCTTGACTTAAGGGGACCGGGTAGCAGTAATTGTCGACAACTTCTCTTTCATTCAACGTTCTCTAGTAAACAGCGGACAAGCTTCGATGCACTTCGGCATTGGTTCAACCCAACATCCTTAAATTAACAAAAAAAACGGACCCAATTTGTCCTATCAACCAACTGAACTTCATGTGCTCAAACAGCCACAAACACCGTCAGACATGCTTCTCCTCATCCTCATCAATTTCCTCCTGAAGACTTCACAGTTAGACCACGAATAAGCGATCGTTCAAAACTGCATCCTCCCAGACCTTTGAGGTGTAATCGGTCGGTACCCGCCTGCCTTGACGTAGGCGAAAAGTCATTGCAGGGTGCATCAGAACAATTTCCGCTTGTCTGGCTCTGGTTATTGCCACGTTGAGGCGTTGTGCCTCGTCCATGAAGCCGGGCTTCGTGGTTCTCACCATATCAAGGAAAACCACATCTGCCTGGTTACCTTGAGCCTTGTCTACCGTCAAGACTTCTGTCCTCTCCTGCCACTCAGCTGGCCAACCTTTGACCGCATGTGCGTATTGACGCATCGAGACACTATACGGTGTCTGGATCATAACCCGTCCGGGCTGCCTACTGCCTGTGATCGTTCGGAATTCCGGGTCCTGCAAAAGCTTTTTAACTTCATCCAAGACCCAACGATGATTTACAGGGTTCCAGAAACTGTGACAATGGTTTTCCTCTTTGCTCGCCGATAGGGCAACAATAGCCCGGTTCGCGTTCAGTCTTTGTCCGCTACCGAGGGCCTCAAGGTGCCGTCTCAGGTAGCTAACCGTTTCCGGGAACTGCCTCGATGATGGGTAGTCAGATGACATCTTTCCGCCATAGAAGAGATCTGACGGCAGCTTGTGCAAGTTGCCATGCGCTCGCTTATTGATCAACAATGAACAATTGATCGCCCCAAGTCTATTGGCCCTTTCCATGAGACTAAGACGCAGCTGCTCAGAATATGGATTCACCTCAAGCCCTTTCTTCCGGGCATCGCGTGGGTCGCCGCTCTTCACGAAAGGTCGAGTCTGTTTGACATCACCCGTAAATATCCAAGCAATCGGCTCGAAGAAGGCGATAGGTATGAGCGTCGTGAGCTCTCTGGCGTGAGGTGCTTCATCCATAAAGATGACATCTGGCTTAAAAAGCTTAGCGAAGCCGCCATATGCGGCCACGGGCGTCGTGGCTATGAAGTCTGTCTGCTTCAGAACCGCGGTGTACAGTTTGGTAATCTCGTTCCGCAGACATTTCCAGTCGTCGTGGTGCAAGACTTCCTTAGCCTCCATTCGCGTGAGCACCTTCTTGAGCGCCACAAAACCACCATGTTTGTGCTTTTCATAGTACTCCCAGGCAGCTTCATCCAGCGTTGGCGCTTTGTTAGGGTTTCTTCCATTCAAAGCCTTTGCGATGCTTGCAGTTGTCAAAAACTTTTTTGTGAAGTCTGTTTGCTGGTTACAGTCTTGTGCCTGATTTGTGCCCAGTCTCTCGCTGTTCTTCATTTCATAAGGCCAACCGTGCATTCGAATGATGCGAAGATGAAGGCCACACTCTTTTGCCAAGTTCCAGTAGCGGTCCGCAGCATCATCGACAGTTTTGTTGAGGTCAACGAGAAATAGAATGGGGTTATAACGCCTCTTCGCACCTGGACGACGTACTGATTGAATCAGAGCAGAAACGACCATGTTCCATTCTGTCTTACCCGCACCGGGACATCCATTCACAAAATAGAGACCGCCCGGTATAGCCTTTAGTCCTTGAAATGCGGCCACGTGGTCCTTATTGAAGGATCGGAATCGTTGCAGAATGGTCCTCCGAACCCTATGGTCTGGGTGGTGCGGGTTCTTAAGGTGCGGGAATATGTCGTGTAGGTTAACAACACTCGTGTTTGATCGCTTGAATTCAAGTATTGTCTCAAAAGCAGCCTTACACTTTGGGCTGACCTGTCGACTTTCAATTTGGCAACCTCCAGTTAGGCGATATAGGGCAGCTAATTCGGCCTCATAAGTGTTCGAAAACGTCTCCCATGTGATGAAGACATGTTTTTGACTTGTTGGATCTAAGGTTATGTGCTCAAAGTCATCAAGTGCAGAGGCTGTCTTCATATAGTCCATAAGTTCAAGAATCTCTTGCTCGCCTTCCTCGTTCTTTACTGCACGTGGCACTTGGATGTTGAAGGCCGCACATTTCATGACTTCTGGGCCGACGATGGTCTCCATATCCTCATATGGATTTTTTACTCGTGTTGCTGACAAATTGACGAGAGAATAGGTCTTGTTCGAAAGATTTATTCTTTCTTCAAACTCGATGCGGAAGTTGTCAGTGAGCGCGGGAAAGATGACTTCTTCGCATTGTTTAGGGACCGGGACAAGGAGGAGCCAAGTCGTGGTGAAAGAATTGGCCAAGGAATCAATTTGGGCTATGGGCCAGGCCTTGAAGGGGGTTCGAAGATCATTGAACCGTTTCAATATAGTCTTCTCGTTTCGTTGTTCGATCATGGTACTATTCTCGTGTCTGTTCACATACTCGCTTACAGAAAGGGCGTACAATGGTTCCAGTGGCTTCTGAGAGCACAATGTTAGTGACATGATTTTGGCCCGTTGGCTGAATACAGTCTCCTCGTTTCATTGTTTGATTATAGTACTATTCTTATGTCTGTTGGCTGGCTTATTAGCTGGATACAGTCTCCTCATTTTATTATTTAATTATAGTACTATTCTCGTGTCTATTAGCTAGCCTGTTAGCTGAATACAGTCTCCTCGTTTTGTTATTTGATTATGGTACCATTCTTATGTCTGTTGGCTGGCCCGTTAGCTGACCCGTTGGCTGGCCTTGGTGTGCACTCAGAGCAGCGTGTCTTGATGACATCGTTGAGATTGATTCCCTTGGTCGGAATCTCACGGCCAATAGCGCCACAGGAACCAAAGAAGCAAATGCATTTTCCTTTGGCAGCGTCACAGACGATACAGTCCTTCGCAACGAGATGAAGCTTTGCGCAGTAGAAAGCGAGAACAGGCGCCCCCTCAGGATCGCACTGAGTGATGGTGACAGTCTCACGGCACATCTTGACGGCGAGATGTAAACATGATGAGGTCGCACGGGAGCTGTCGGGTTGATCATCACATCGGTGTCTATTCCCGATGTTAGCGCCTCCATGTTTGCGTTCGAGTCCGTTTTCTTTACGAACTTGCGAACCTCACGCCCTTAGTTCAGGAGCGTTGTATTCAGATCGTCGGGCTTTGTGAAGGTTTGGATTGTGGGTTTCATGTTGTATTTTAGAGCTGTGCTCGTAGGAGTTTTGTTCCTAGCCATGATGGCAATATTGTTAGTTATCACACGGCCAAGCTTCCTCTTACACGTCAGCACAGCTCTAACCAACTCTTCAGATCTCATCTTTCTATCCTGGCCATGATGGCCATCAAAGGGGCGGACAAAGTGGCAAAAAAGGTCGCTAGATTCTCCGAACTTCTTAAATAGGTTAAAGAACCTGTAAACCAAATGATAAACACTATCAAATAAGACCCCAAGTCGTCAATATACCCTAAGCTGCACAGCCTTATCGCCAAGAACCTTGCAGAACACGGCAGAGGGTCTCCTAGACATCATCTATTCCTTACTCAATATAGTTTACAATCCGGTCTCCATGGCATGCTGCATGTCATCGCCGTGACTCGGAGGCTTTGTCAGGATGCCACGGTTCCCTGCATGAGCGTGGCGAGCAAGTGCAAGAGGGTCTCCCAGATATCATTTGTTCCTTACTCAGAGCCACGCAGGCTTAAAGGCCACTTAGCAAGGCCAGCATCAGGGTTTAAAATACCTATAGGTACCTAATAATAACTTAATACCCAGTTACCCAGGCATATAGTTAGGTAAGTAATATTATATATAAGTACCTATAGGTATTTTATAAGGTTT
>JAAQPG010000937.1:0-13283 GCA_013186905.1 Fusarium udum | reverse complement strand
AATATAAATTAAAAGTAAATATAGCTAATTAACACTTAGGTTTATTAATATATAACTAATTAATAGATAAGATAATTTAAAGTACTAAAATGCAGATCTATACCCTTTTAAGCCTAATTTATTATATTAAAATGCTAAGCAAGCTAATTATAGCCCTAGTTAACCAGGGGGGGCCTAAATCCAGGGGGTGCCCAAATCCCCCTTCGCCAACTTACCACCGCTTCTTTTTGGGGTTCATTCTCAGCGCTGCCCGGCGACGAGTCGGTGTCCCTTCAAGCACGCCCAGCCTTGTCACCAACGCCACCCCAAAAAAAGAATACCGTACCCAACGAATTAAAGCCACACACCCGGGATGGACTGCAACTTGCATGTTCTTATCATTGAGTCGTGATTGGCTCAGGGCATGCTCTGCATAATGCCTGTTATCTCACGTTGGGTTTCGACCGACGGCTTCAAAGCCGTTTCAGATATCTTCGTCTCTGGTTGGCTATTTTCCATCACTTACCGAAGTACATGTAAATCCCTCATCAATTCCGATCTTCAGGTCCTCTTCCATTTCCCCAGACCGTACGAAATTGCAATGTCGTTTTCGGGACACTCCAGACTTTCAGGCACTTCTCCAGGTCTGCCCTGTCCTGGATTGAGAGGCTGTGGTCTCCGGCTTCGGGGATACGCGATGAGTTGAATTGAATCGCTGGGGTTTTGCCGTCAACTATTAGCGTCGGTCCGGTCGTGTCAGTCGATTTTGCTCACATCTTCCATTTCTCCTTGGATAAATATAGTTGATCGAGAACTGGAGGACTCCATTCTGCCGGGTGTCAGGGTTCAATTATTCCCGAACTGAATCCGACTGGCTACAACGAACGGTTCTTGTCAGTCAGTGGGCTCACACGCACGAGACCATGAGAAAAGATAGAGCCCCTGACGATGCCAGGGGTAATGCATATTCAGACAACTTAATTGAGATGCTCTCAAGTAAATGTATGGTAATGATAAGGCAGGCCAAGAGGAACAATAACACCAAAGTGATTAGAGGGCGCGTCTGAAGATGTCCAGGAGAAATTTTCTTCTCCGTCGAGGGCTTGTGTGAGGTTAACCAGAGTTATGCAGATCGTTCCTACTCTGTGAGTGGAAGAATATTATCGCAGAGTAGGTGCAAGTGCTTGGAACTTTTGGTATGGCAACTATAACCAATATCACAGTTAGGCCTCCCTTCCTTAGACTAGAGTCATCCTAACTTTATCATAATCTTCTAAAATGTTACTGCCTTTTTTCAAACTCATCATAAGTTTCTATTGCTTTAGAATAGCAGAATAGCCACTCAAAGAGGCAATCTAGGCAATACTCCTGCTCAATGTCCCGCACTGCTGAGATGGAGATCTGCCGCCCCCCCGCATTCCCCATTTTGACTCATTGAAAAATTGCCAGACCAATCAGACTCAAGCTTGAGACTATTACACATTTAAATGAGCAACAGGAACTGATCCGGTTCTGGACTTACCCCAGGTTTCCGTCGATATCTTCCTATCTCTGGAAGAGAAAGCACAATTAATCTCGATCACTAAAGGCCTCATGTCTATTGGATTGCCAGAAGGGGGATGTAAATCGTTTGGCTTTTCTCGCTCCCACCCTCCCGTCCTCCGAGATCTGGAGAATTGGGTGATGGAATCACGTCCAGATAACTAGTTGCGCGAATGAGATTGAGTCTAATTGTTGAGATACCGTGCCGGCTTTTGAAATCAAAATCTGCCGATTTCGCATTGGACTCAAAGTTTACCCACCACGGAGTCAACTCCGGGTTTGGCGTTCCGAGATGCTGCGATTCACGCCGAGACCCGGCGGGGAGATTGGCGGGGGGGTGACGGACTTTCACCGGGGGTTGGCCGTGCCAAGCTGGAAGCACTCAGCATTTGCGTGCGTCTTGACGCAGTTCAACACCATCCAGTGGCGACGGGTAATGGTGGTTTAAATCTCGTGATGGATCAAAGGGCACCAGAATGGAAAGGGAGTTGCTCTTTACATCACTTTATTCTCATTGGTCTTGGCAGGAAGGGGCCAAGGTCGAGAAAATTGCCCTTGACCCTCAAAATGACGTCGCTAACGTGTTTCTACACACCCATGACGCTCTGTATGGGCACGTCCCAGTACCAGCTCGCTACTGCCATGCCGCCAACGCTCATCGTAACTGCCATGAGGAAATTGACATCATTGTTGTCCAGGAGATCCCACCCGTTTTCGATAGCCCGTGACGGTCGCTGATCTCCAAAACTTGACTTGCGGTGCCTGTCTTTATGATCGTAGACACCAGCATGAGCATCGTCATCGTCCACAATAGCGGAACCACCAAGCTTCTCTTTTGCCTCGCTCTGCATGGCCTCGGTCTTGACAGTCGAATGGCCGGCTGCGTCCGTGGCAGATTCGGCTACTAGGACGCGGTTGCCGCCTTCTCCTTCGACAATCTTACCGGACCGTACGTCCCTGACTGACCGTTGGAATAGGCCACCCAAGAAACTATCCAAGACACTGCCGAGAGCACCCCAGAGTACCATGAACCCCATGAACTTGCGTCGCTCCAGCATCGTCCATGGGGCACCGCCTGCGGGCGTCTGAGATGACTCCCCACTGCAGGACGGTAGGAATATCATGGATGTGGTGACAATAATCATTGACCCCAGCAAACCTGCACCTAAACCCAGCAAGGTGACACCACCGTTTGTTCCGCGGGGCACCTTTCGGAGTGTTGGTGATGTGATCAGTCGAGGTTGTCCTGAAGACAGAATACCAAGCTCGGAGCTGAAGGTATCGGCCGCAACGGCCGCATAATTGGCAATGATTCCAACAACCAGGAGGTCACCGCCCCATGAAAAGCATAGTGATCCCGTGGGATCCGGAGTATTAGGATCGGCGAATGCGGCTTCTCGTTTTCGTAGTTGGTTCGCGTGGAGGACGGAGAGGACAGAGGCCATCAAACTGTTGGCGAGGACTTGACAGATCAGTCAATTGATTCATGAATGGCTTCAAGTGCTTACCTTGAACATGTGTTCTAGGCCCTTCTCCTCCAGATGTACCCTTTGAACGAAGCGTATAGTTGGCCTTGATGCCTTCTTTGATCTGGGGCATTGTCAGACATATCCCTTGCCCATGTAGCGGGCGCAAATACTTACGTGTGTTACGCGTGTTCCGGCAAGGAAAAATACGCACAGGAGTGCAAATGGAAGATTCCATGGGTGGTAGGCGTGTGCGGCAGCTGTCAGAGTCGCAGCGAAGATGCCAGCGGGCGTTAAAGAATTCCTGCTCTTGGCGCGGTAGATGAGCGCGCAAGTTGCGGGGAGAGCATATAGCAATCTCATGGCTGATGGACTTAGGCGCTTAGAATACTAAAGTTTCAGGGCGCAAAAAGTGAGGTGAGGTTTGTCGTCGTCGAACTTCCTTGTGGTTAATTGCAAGAGCTAGTCAATTTGGCATCAAGCTACCCTCGTCAGCTGACGTCAGCGATAATGGCGTGGAAGGAGAAATACAACCACGTGTGATAGCTTGAGCAAGAACGTCGATCGACAATAATACAATGTCCGGCTTTGGAATAGGAGAGGGGACGTCGTGTTTTATAGTCAAGAATTTCCAATCTATATAAGCGGTCTCTATCGGCTTCTCAACTACTACTCGAATCTGTGTAATAGCCTCCATTACCAGTACATCTCATCATTCCTGGTTCCTCCCTTTGAAGACAAAGATGATGAGTTGACGCTGCACCAGAGTTTTGAATCGGAATAGAAGAATCAGGAAGAGGCCTTGTATCTCGTAAAGATACCAAGTTCTAAAAGGCACTCGAGTGAAGTTTCATGTCAAAGGAGCCTACCCTGAAACTCCGAGTTCTTATCTGAGTGAAAAGTATAGGGCCAGAGCATAATGCTGGAACATTATCTATCATACAGGACTTCCTAGCATGATTCAAGGTGGCTTTGGTCTTATCAGCCTCTTACAGTTAATTTTTTTTTTTTTTTTGAGTTCATTTCTTATCCAACTCTTTTGTGCAAACGATGTACTCGGTGAATCTCCACTTTTCCGGTCCGAGATTCCCGGACTGATCGGATCCGAAGCCGAAAGGTCGATAAGATGACATCTTACAATACAGAGGAGAAGACAAATCATGCAAGTATTTCCAGTATTGACCTATTTTTATTTGGAGTCTCTGAGCCATAATTCTAAATCAACTTGAACCAGAAACTCAGTTCTTATGATAATATGTACGATAGCTCTTTTAACAACAAGTACCTGTTGATGGAGCATCTTCTGTATAGGATGATAAGGAATACGTTTGTGGCTTCTTGATTGGTACAGACACGAAAGCATGAGGATGAACTCTAGTGATAATAATTGATCATGTATGAAAGGTAAAAAAAACTATAGATATGATACACAGGCTCTTCTGACGCCCTTATCAAAGTTTCGAGTTTTCTCCCCAACAATTGATTAAATATATACATAATAAAATACTGATCCATCGCACGCAATGCTCAATAAACAAACATCGATGCCGCCAGCGGCGAGTTCCAATTTTAGAGTCCGCCAATAAACAAATAACACGCTTCATTCTGTTTTGTCCGTTATCATCATAACTGCATTCATCCAATATCGAAACTGGTATCCTCAACTCATACTCAGGTCTCATCCATATCTAGTGTTTGGAAAGATATGTATGGTGCCTCTTCGCCACTTGTGGGTGGCCAAGCCCACTGGCTATGTTGAAGAGAGACTGGGCCCGCGGCCTCGAAATTCACCATAGGGGGTGCTTGCGAATACCATATCCCTTGTTGAACAATAGGGGGAGAGTTCATATTGGTAGACATCATCCCATGAGGAAAAGTCTCGTTGATTGGCCATTTGTTCATCTCCTCAAACGGGGTGAACGAGTGAGTTGACACACTAGTAGAGGAGCCTGACGAAGATGGCATAGATGAAGATACCCTCGAAGAAGCTTCAGCCTGAAAAGGTGATGGCATATCCGCTAAGGCTTCATTACTCGCGATAAAGCCATTCGGAGGCCTGGCATTGTTCTGAGGGGAGTGCGACATGGATCGCATAGAGTTCATGCTGGGCTCCAACAACCCAAGCGCGTTGGTATTGGTATTATTGCCAAAAGCACGAGCACATGACTTGATCTGCTTCCGCACACTGCGCAAGGTTGTGCCTTGGTAGAATCGCTCGTCTTTGCTGATTGTATACAAAGAGCTTGCCAAAGAACAGAGACGACTATCCCACTCCAGACGGAAGTAGCTATGGTCAAGACTAAGCCCTAGGTTATCCCGGAGGAGGTTGAAAGCTCGGGAACAAGTGTCCATGAGAGTACATAGAGCTTTGGAGAGGGGTTGCTGGAATGTTGAGGCAGAGTTTTGATTGAGTTGTCTGGAAGTTGACGAAAGGGACTGTATGATTTGTTCTACAGAAGCGCAGAACTGATGAACAGTCTCAGCCGGGACCACCACTTGCTCGTAGAATGAGCCATTCTTGGGGAAGAGGAACTGGATGATCATGGTGTGGTGAAACGCAACAAGCAGTTGCCACAATCTGTCATCATCTTGACCTTTTACTTTCGGATCGTTTGTATTTGTACCAAAAGAGCGGATAGCTTCTTTACAGATACCGACGCCATGATTTGAGGCAGTTTGATCCGAGGTTTGCGAGAACAGGTATGCAACAGTGCTGACAACCTGGGCAAGAGGCCTCATTTCTCGAATGTTGCCCTTTTGCTTTTGCAAGGTGTTGAAGTTCTCAGAGACGAGGTCAAGCTGAATGGTAACCGATGAGGTTGAGGCCACGGGGAGAGATTCGAGGTCAAAGGTTGACGGTGTAGTTTTGGGCAAGACTCCTGCTTGGATGGAGGTCCAGATGTGAAGGGAATATGTTGTCCACCAAAGATTGGAGACAACTTCTTTCTCGACATCAAGGACGTCAACACCGTTTATGCGGCTGGAATTCGGCTGGGAGGCATCCTTCGACATACAATCCTTGATCTCGGTAACCAGCTTGCTTGCAATTTCGATATAACAGATCGCTCGGCGGATTTCGTGGGAAGATAGGGCGTTCCAGGCCAGCAACACCAAGGTCTGTGCTGTGGTAACCCCTTTGTAAACTCTTGTAGGTACACCAGAGTATACAGCATCGTTTTCATCGGAAGGATGATAGCAGGGCCGCATCTGTAGCTGAGTCTTGGCCCACTGCAGGAGTTCATGTCCACGAGCAACTGTCGAGTCCTCTCCGACGACGAAACTAGCATCAGCTAGCATCACAGCCATGAGGATTTCGTCACAGGTATCTTCGCGGATTTCTCGAAGCAGCAGTGTCTTGGAGATGAGAAATGTTAGGGGATGTGCGGAGAACCAGACGTCGATAAGCTGGTTCCTCTGTCGATGGCTAAAGGTAGACAAAGGGCTACAATATGCTGAAGGATTGTCGAACATGTTGGTAGAAGTATCGTTGGATAATCCAGACCGGATCAATTGGTTGCTTTCATTAGACTGAGGAGACCCCAAGTCGCTATATCTCTGGCCAACAGAAGCGACAAGGTCAAAGGCAATCAGGGGCAACAGGCCAGTGAACTTGACCTCTGTGCTTTGCTGCTGCTGGGATTTTCCTACTTCTCCAAAAATCAACTGGGAAAACTTGTCCTGAAACATCTGCTCGAGGGATGCAGCAAGGCTCTCAGCACCATCTGCCAACGGGGCAAGATCTTCCTGGGTTCTGCCAGGAGACATAGAAGAGGCAGAGTTGGCAGAGCACGATCTCCTTCTCTTACTGTCAGGTAGTTCATGTTCACTCCGCACCTGTAGATGATTGTTTGCTTTTGTGCTGTCGAAGCTCAAGTTTCGACCCTTTGGTCTTGGAGGCTCAAAGTCGTAAATGCAGTCGGCACCTTGCTTACGACAAGCCTCGCAGATAGTCTCGTTTGAGCACTTGATTTTTCTCGCCCGACAAAAAGCACACGATCGTCTCAAGGGGTGTTTCGAGCTCATCTTGCTCGAGGGGAGTAAATGTTGAAGGATTAGTTACCATATGTTAGGTTATCTGGGGGCCAAAAGAAACTGGCAGCTCTGGGGAATTTGCCAAAAAGGGATCTGATCTCGGTAGAAACGCCGAGGAGACGATCTTTGTATGAGGTTGAATGGCGTCGGCTGCCTGGGTTTAGTTTCGAATTAGAGTAGCCTCAACATGAGCTAGACAAGCCCACACTGTAGGGTTTAGATCAGATCAACGCTCAGGGCCTCCAAGAAGGTTTCTCCTCTCATTGGTAGGTAATATTAGTAGTAGCCGAAAAGCTTGTCAAGCATCCATGTCAGAGGCCTGCATCATTTAGGGCTGATAGCCTCGATAGGGTGGGAGTGGCAGTGTCTGGGTCAAGTGAAGCACCACTCTGCTGGTAACTTGGAGAGAGAGACCCAACGTGAACTGACAGACAAAATACATGTATTGGATGGACTGAACACGAAGCTAAAGATGACACAGGCCGGAGGCAGTGTTGACAAGCGTCAGATGCTTATTCTTATTTTGAGGGTATCATACTGAACGAGAACGTCAAACACGCTGCCAGGCTCCCGGCAAGGCATCTCGGTGGATCCGATGTCATGGACACGGCTTACATTGCATTATTATATACGAAAATTATCGATACGCGAAGCTCGGTCTTACTGTTGTTCGTGTACCTCTCGTAAGTGAGACTGGACTGCAACAACACGAAAACCTTGCTGTGAATCAAGGAACAGGATCGTGATCTAGTTATACTCAATGCTAACTCTCTTGGATCATACTTAACTCATTCCAGAGAAGCCTATCGCATTGCCTACCTATTACGGATCAGTTGAAAATAGTTCAATGTCTCGCAGCACGACTTAATTTATACCCTCCGAACCTGTACGCAGCTCAAGAGCAAACACTGTACGGAAGAATGCGTCAAGCCGGGCTGTGACCTGATAAACTGCCATCAGAGAGGAGAAACAGGGCCAGTGATTTAATCCTCCGGAGTTGATCTCACTCGGCATCTAACACAGAGCAAGGATGACCTCAATGGGCGGTAAGGGGTCAAACGGTGCCGTTTCTTAGTCTTAGTGTGGCGCCGAGCCATTGGTTCTCGCATTGCTAGTTTAGTTGGGCTGAGTCTTACATGGCTTTCTCGTGGCTCTCTGCTTGTGACCAATGATACGATGCGAATCTGTGTCCCCTTGTAATAGGATCCTCAGCTGAGTGATATGTTTGCTTTGTAACAAGGATGCTTTAATGAGATTATGACGGTTGACTTCGGCAGTTCAACTCATTCATGTAGTGCGAAGGTTTAGCAGAAGAAATTCCACTCCTCAGCACACAATCATAATTTCAGCATTACTTCATCAAGCGTCGTAGCTCAAATAAAGTTGATACAATGCCAACAGCCCCCACACGGAACGTCGTCATGCCGGTGGCCCATGGTTCTACTAGTTCTAGACCCTGCGCCAGAGATATCAACGGGAAATGCCGACGCTGTCAAGTCACACTCACCCTCACACTAATAAAAAGGCTTGATATTGTGGTGGTAGAGTTACTGGCCAACCACCCGATTCCGGTTTGCCTGACATTAGAAGGGCCCTACCATTCAACTTTGTGGCTGTATGCAACATGCACAATGGCAAATTCCGTCGACGCCTACCACGTAGTATGCATGATGAGACTGCATTTCCAGCCAAGGCAGAATCCCACTTCAGCTATGGCACTCGCATTGACGGTAATAAACATTCTTGTCATGTTCTGGTTGAGTCAACTCAGACCCAGACACTCATTACACGATGGTAACACAAGACACTTTGTAAATAGTCCAAATCAAAAACTTGATGTAATTGCCAAAGGCACATGATTGATGATATCCGCTAAACCAGCCCGCACCATATGTTGAAATGTCACGCCCTAATGCTTCGCCTTGCCATCCGTCCGTTCCCACGTTGAGTTGAGGGTGTACAGTCTCGTGTACCTCGCTTCCGACAAAATCCATTATGCACTAGAATTCTTTTAGTCTAAAAGAGACCTTCGATCTCGCCTGTCTCGACATTGACATCAACATTGAGATAGCCAGGTGCTGTTGGCAGACCAGGAATTGTCTGAATATCAGCAGCAAGGGCATACCTGGTAATTTGTTAGTTACGTTACGTTCAAAAAAGTAAATAAGCTTACAGGTATCCTGCTCCGGCAGCCATCCTGACATCTCGAATGGGGATTGTGAAGCCAGTAGGAGCACCCTTCAGGTCTGGATCATGGGACAGAGAGTATTGTGTCTTGGCCACGCAGATAGGTAGATGACCGTATCCTTGGCGGGTGTAGGTGTCGACCTTCTTCTGGGCGAGTTCGCTGAACTCGACCTTCTCGGCACCGTACATCTTCTTGCCGATAGCCTCAAGGCGTTCCTGAACAGTACCATCCAGATCGTAGGTCAGCTTCAGGTCCTTGGGCTTCTTCGAAGCCGCAATGACACCATGGGCCAGGTCGACGGCTCCCTTGCCACCCTCAGCCCAGTGGTTCGCAAGGATAGCATCTTCAGCACCTGCGGAGATGGCCTCCTCACGAATGACAGCGATCTCGGCCTCTGTGTCGGTAGAAAATTTATTGATCGCTACAACAACAGGAATGCCAAAAGACTTGGCGTTGGCAATCTGCTTCTTCAGGTTCACGCAACCAGCGCGCAAAATGTCAACGTTCTCCTCCTTGTAAACGGGGCTGAGCGCAGCACCGGGAGCAATGGGGGGTGCACCGCCGTGAACCTTGAGGGCTCGGACAGTAGCAACAACGACAACAACATCGGGAGCAAGGCCAGAAGTACGGCACTTGATGTTGAAGAATCGTTCACCACCCATGGTAAAGTCGAAACCAGCCTCGGTGACGACGAAGCCGGCCTTCTCATCATGGTCCTCGTCAGGCTCGGTACCAGCAAGCTTCAGAGCGAGCTTGTCAGCAAGAATAGAGCTCTGACCGATGCTGATATTAGCAAAAGGACCAGCATGGACAAATACGGGAGTACCCTCGAGTGTCTGCATAAGGTTGGGCTTGATAGCATCCTTCATGAGAGCAGTAAGAGCACCGCCCGCACCGATATCATCGGCAGTGACAGTGTCGCCATTTCGTGATGTAGCCACCACCATTGAACCCAGACGCTCACGCATCTCGGCCAGACTGTTGCTAAGTGCCAGGATAGCCATACACTCGCTAGCAACAGTGATATCAAAGCCAGTCTCTCGGGTTTGGCCCTTCTCGGTGGGGGCGGTTCCAACTGTAACTCCTCGAAGGTGACGGTCATTAACATCCAGAACTCGTCTCCACGTAATCGTCTCGGGGTCGATGTCCAGTCTGGCAAATCGGTGAATTTCGTCTTCAGTCAGTTCATCAGGGTTGGTCTTATCAATTCCGAGCTTCTTCAATCGGCGGAACATGACAGGTGCGAATTTCCTCTCGCCGTTCTTTGTGGGGACTAGCCGCTTATACAGAGGTCCATCCTTCTGGGTATTCTCGTGGAAGATCCGAGTCTCGATAGCAGCAGCCAACAAGTTATTGGCAGCAGTGATGGCATGAATGTCACCAGTAAGGTGCATGTTGAATTCATCCATAGGGATGACCTGACTGTAGCCTCCTCCAGCAGCACCTCCCTTGATACCAAAGGTAGGGCCCTGGCTGGGCTGTCGAACGTTGGCGAAAGTCAAACGTCCGATGTGAGCTCCGAGAGCTTGAGCCAAGCCCATAGTCGTGGTCGACTTGCCCTCACCCAGGGGTGTTGGGGTAATGCCAGTGACAACGACATAACGGCCATTTCGACGGTGCTCCAGTCGCTGCAGGAGACCGAGGTCAACCTTGGCCTTGTATGCGCCATAAGGTTCCAGCTCGTGGGGAGCAATGCCGACTTCGGCAGCAATGCGTGTGATATCCTTAGGGGTTTGCGCTCGTGACACAGCTATATCTGAAGGAACGGGATCCTCCAGTTTCAGGGGTAGGGGGATGGTCTTTCGAAGCTTCTGAGACTCGAAATACCACGTTGTAGCATCGACGACATTCTGCATCAACATGGCAACAGTCATGGGTCCAACTCCACCAGGAACGGGGGTGATGGCGGACGCAACTTCGACTGCGGCAGCGTAGTCGACATCACCAACAAGTCGTTGACCAGACTTCTTGGTGGCATCGGGCAAGAAGTTGGTTCCAACGTCAATTACAACGGCACCAGGCTTGATCCAGCTGCCCTGGACGAACAGAGGCTGGCCAATAGCAGCAACAACGACATCTGCATTCTTGACGTACTCTTCAATGTTTTGCGTTTTGGAGTGCAGAACGGTGACAGTAGCGTCAGCGTTTCGCAACAGGTAGCTCACGGGGCTACCGACAATGTCGCTTCTCCCAAGAACAACTGCGTTCTTTCCCTTCAGGTCAATTCCCGACTCCTTGAGAAGGATCATGACACCCTTTGGTGTGCAGGGTACGAAAAGAGGTTTGCCGCCCCTCTTGGCCAGCTCTCCAATGTTCTTAGTGCCAAAGCCATCAACATCCTTCTCATCTGCCACAAAAGATGTGACAGTATACTCAGAGATGTGCTTAGGGAGAGGGAGCTGGACTAGGATACCGTGGACGGCAGGATTATGGTTGAATTGGCGGATATGATCAAGAAGCTCCGCCTCCGTAATAGACTCAGGGTAATGCAACAGTTGGCTGTCGATACCAGCCTTTTCGATGAGTCAGTAAAGTTAGGCAGCTAAAATTTCATTATGACTCACCTCTGCAGCAGCCTTGAGCTTCATGCGAACATAGGTAGCTATATCACGGGTTAGTGGTGAGATGATCTCATGATGGCGGGGTAGGAATATGACGAACAGGAGTCTGAACGATCACCCACTGTGAGACAATTGAGTCAGCGTAGAACAAGTAGAGTATTACGAGCAACTTGGTCATACCTTGGATGATCTTGAGGCATGGCTTAAACCTAGGGTTGAGCTTCTGTTTCTCAGTAACCTCGGCGCAGAGCTTCTCCCGGATCGACTTGGCAATAGCATTGCCATCGAGCTTTGCAGCAACCATTGTAGTCGAGGAAAAGAGTCTTTTCTGAGATAAGAATGGTTTAATGAAAGACAAAGACTTTGACTCGACAACAGAGGTTGAAGCAAAGATATTTCGTCGATTGTTGACTGAGAGGCAGTCTCTGTATAAGAAGTGGGCTGTCGGGTTGTGAGGAGGGGCAGTCCGAATAGCGGCGTCCACGAAAGGCACGGTCGACACGGGAGAAACCACCGAACACGTGTGAAGGGGAGTTTGCCTGTGCGACTTTGTGCGTAAATACGCCTGTGGGTGGGTGAGAATCTGACTTTGCTGGGACCCGCCTAATTCTACTGCGGGTTCGGCTTGGTGCGTATACAATCGGCAGCTCAGCCGTTGATGTCCAAGACTTATTCTCGTTGCATATCGTGATATCGGTATCGATAACGTCGAAGATAGAAATAGCAAATGCCGTTGCTGTCTCGGGATCACTCGGG
Source organism: Fusarium udum (assembly GCA_013186905.1). Classification (NCBI taxonomy): domain Eukaryota; kingdom Fungi; phylum Ascomycota; class Sordariomycetes; order Hypocreales; family Nectriaceae; genus Fusarium; species Fusarium udum. Next base: position 759 of record JAAQPG010000937.1, on the reverse strand, counting down.
AACTGTTCGATTCAAGCCACCCGGCGCAACGGAGGACCGCGCCGTACATGATCAACTGTAATATGATTATATCCTTAGTTGTATGTAGATGAGTATGGTATTAACCCAATGCCGAACAATCTCCTGATGTCCGACGGATCAATGGCGAGAGCATATACATGTAGATCTATGCAATGCAATGCAAACCTTTCCGTAAGGAAATGTTCTAAGCCAAAGTTGTAGAAAAGAGAGGAAGCGAGCCAGCAAGGTTGTTGGGTGATGATGACAACAACACAATATTGTACAGCAACGTAGTCTCCCAGTCGATAGACTTAGTCTTTCAAAGAATATTGAGCCACTTGAGAACCTCTGTGCAACTCGTCCATATTCGAATACTTGCAATCAGTCCATATAGTTGGTCTCGCGCGACTGACTTTGCATCACCGCAGAATCTGATGGTTTCTCAACGAACTGGACATTCAGGACCAATGGAATCGAATAGTGTCTGTTGGTGATGCCTTCAATAGAGTGGTCTTACACTGAGATTGACAAAGGCCAGAGTTCTAGAATTTTACCTGTATGAGGTAGTGTTAGTCACACCCGACGATCTTACCTCCACGACCCGCTCGCTCATGGTGACCCAAGTGCAGCGCAAGAAATACAGTGCTAATAAGGAATTATACCCCTATTTACACTGATCCCTACTACTCTTCTTTTAAAGCTAAATAACTTTATAAATACTTAATAAAATAAAGACACTCATATAAGAATATATTACTT
>JAAQPG010000935.1:0-34753 GCA_013186905.1 Fusarium udum | reverse complement strand
TTTGCCTCACAGCTTGTGATTTGGTATCAATTAGTATTATATTTTAGCTAGCTAAGTACTCTTTAATATTAAATTTAGCTACTAACCTTATAAAATAGGGCTATTTAAGCTAGATCTAGTTAAAGTTAGTTAGTTAATTATAGGCTAGAGGCTGCAGGTTAAGGCTTAGGTTAGGGCTTAGGGTTAGGGCTAGGGCTTTAGGTTATTTAGGATATATCCTATTGCTGTTAGTTAGTGTATTTTAGTGTAGATACTATTAGGTATATATTTCCTGATTTTTAGGTGTATGATTAGGTGTTATAAGATAAAAGGCTTCTGTGGAATGAAAAACAACAAATAACCACTTTCAAGACTTCTTAAACAAGAACACACCCCTTAGACATTCAACTTACCACATTGTTACCGTGCGACTTGGTCTAATCTTTACTATACAAAAGAGTGCAGAATAGAGCAACTCCTTCTTGCGACCAAATGGAAACAAGCCTGAAGGGAAACAAAGGATACGGGGTTTCTAAAGGAGAAGGTTCTCTGAGATGATCTAGCCTGTTTCATCTCGTCGATTTGACAACGCGCCTTTGTACGCCGCGTATCCACATCTTAAGCGGTGCGATGCCATCAGGAGGTTTTATTGGCTCGGACAACCGGCAAACGACACGCGTAACTGCTCTTGCTGTTGCATGGGCCTCGGGGTGTCAAAAAGACTTGGCCATTCCTCATATTGAAATTGTATGGCAGCACCGGCTAAGTTTTCTCACACCGCCTAGATGGTAGATGGGGAACCATCCGAAAGGCAAGCAGAGAAATTCAGGTGGGGCCACAGCGGAGGAGGTTCCTGATGCGGGCGTTGGAACCTGATGGGGTAGACCTGTAAGCGCTGGCTTGCTTCCTGAGCCGCTGATCTCACAGGAACTTTGCTGGCACTCCATCGTGTGAAGGGTCTTGTTAGCGGCCTCGCTAAGCGTGCTGTCAACAAATGCAGTTCGCCTTGCTCCTGCGCAGTGATTAATGGCATCAGGAACCTAAGCTCCTCAGACAGATCCTGGAAGAATGTTGTAAAACGATGGCCAGAACCATGCACCTGACTTGTAGGAGCTGAAAGAATACGGAATACTGCTTGATACAGCGTGTACACAGTCTTTGCTATGTAAAGGCTATTGAAGATTTGACAGGACAGATGCAGAGATTACATGGCATGCAGCGGCAGCACACCGACGGGTGACAGCGCGACCTAGGGGAGGAAAGAAAACACAGATCCTTGATCCTAAATGACAAAAAGACTTAGGTAAGAAAGTCTAAGCTTAGAACAACTTTTGATGAGTTTATTTTGACACCCCACATTGAGGCTTCCTGTTTTCTTGCCCCCTGAGGGCGACTTTGCGCCTGGTAGATGTGACGGAGGGTCAGGGGAAAAACAGACATTCGAACGCGTGGCGAGGTCGAGGGTCGGAGACGCCTGCTGCAGTCGACAGGATGATATCTGCACACGCCCATATGATGTTGTCTCGAACAAGCCAGTTGTTGTGTCCATGCTATGAACCGGGGACCAGGTAGCTAACCGACACGAACATGTTGAGGCCGGTGAATACAGCTGAGATCTGCTGCGGGTCGATCTTGACTGTCACCTCATGGCTAGTGTGGAAGGCCTCAATCACAAAACGTGCGAGTTCTGTGCGGCGAGTTTGTTTTACCCCTGGCTTTACTGATCGATCAGTGAGTTAGCATAAGCGGCACATCACCAAGAGTCCATGTCCTGGTAAACTTACGATTGAGCTGGTAACGGGGTGCCTGCCCGTGGCCCCGACAAGGCGTTAATTTCGGGAGGAAAGCCCCCCGGAGGGTGTCAACCAAGGTTTAGTACGAGCACTAACTTTCTCTCCAGGCCAGAGACAGCTCTTAGTTCCCCAGCCTCTTTCCCCCCCCTCACAAAACACAGTAGATTAATCAGACGATTGTAGAGGTGGGGCATCAACAACACAATCACTACACCACAGGTGGCTTCACGGACGCGTTGCCTTCGTAGTGTTGTGCACAAGAGGCTGCCGAGATAGTTGACGTGAAAGACACGAGCGTCTGACCAAGGCTGGTAATATTACAACGAGCTTGCTTCTGTGTGACAGGAGCGCCTCGTGTCTACTGAGACCTCCAGGCAGGCCGGTAACGCAATGGTAGCCTAGACAGGAAAGGCCATCCCATCACCTTTGCCTGCTCCGCAGCTGACCTCCTACAAGCCTATGATACTGCTTAGATCAACAAATGTCCTAGCTTCCAGTGGTGTGGAGACTACGCCAAAGTTTCATGACTCAGACTGGCGATGCACACTTATCACCGCCACCAACAGAGGTACTTGCTGGATTTCCCACATGGCTCTACACGTACTTGCTTCTTGGCCTGGTCGAAGCTTTGAAACACTTGTAATTTGGTCAAGGCGGCCAGACGCGTTCGGCATTGTTGTTTACTCAGCGATTGCAAGTTGGCCTGCTCAAAGGAGGAGACCATGGAAGTGGCAGTACGGACAGACCTTTGTGTAGCGCTACGCGTTGATTTCGCGGTGAAGGACACAGTACATGTTGAGAGTTTGGGCTATTGCCCCCTTTTTTTTCGTGATCTAGATAGAAACGGCGGTTGTGACTTGAGATGATGTCGATGTTGAGAAAAACTTGCTTAGATGAACTCAAAAAGCCGACCGACAAAAGTAAAAGCTTGGGGGATCAATGAAAGAGCGTGATGGAAGGTGTTGAGGCGGTCGCAGCCTGAAACTATGACGCCTTTGCATTCCAGTCCCATCGGCCAGGTCCGTTTAGCGCTTCAGTTACCAGTGACTGCCCCTCCCGCCCTTGACTGCCCTCTCCAGCAGCATGTTGAGGAGAACTCTCAACCTGGGATCGATTCGTCTTTCTCAAATCAATCAGTAAATACTGATGAAAATATCGCTGTTTACACTGGTCTAGATAGACATCAATCTCGCGCATTGGTGGCGTGTGTCACTCCGATTTCTACAGTCTGTAAGTATGCGGACCTCAATTGGACAACCTTACATGTATTAACTGCCCCAGGCTCCTGAGAAATGACTTGGTTCAATCTCCATATGCGATTGCTGTTGCGAGTCTCGGACCCGACTCTTTCGATACGACGTGTCTGAAGCGGGACACCCCATACCACCGATGAACACTCCGTCGTTGAAGCCTTCCGCGCGCCTTCGTCAATTCATTGTTGATGTCTAACGGACGACGCGAATCCATCAGCATGAAAGATACCATGGAAGGCTGCATCACCTTTGACACGGGCCTCGCCGTCAAGTCTCCTCGTCGTCGATGCCACACCGAGTACACCAACTACGCCGACTCGAACCTATCATCCTACGTTGGTCAGTTGAGACCATGCTATGGCTTCATCTCAGCTTGGAGCAAGGGATGACGATTGAGGGACAAGAGCTTGTCGGAGTTGTCTGCCAGCAAACCTCATTGGTGATCAACGCCTTCCTCTTGCTCACCGCAAGACCCTGCTTCAAGTTTCCACTGCCGCCACACCTTTCTCGACTTATCGGACTACCAAGGCAGGTCGCCAGTCATGACTTTTGGTATCGTCGAAGACTAGGCTACGAGATACCGCCCTTGCGTGATCATACAGATTATACACACGAGCTTGACGATGTCTTAGATGCAAGGTCTGAAGGCCTCAACAAGCCGAGAGAGTAGCCCCGTGACTGATTACTCAGACCAGTAGAGGTCATCAGCAAGGTGTTTACTGACTTTTGCAGCACCGCGACTCAGATTGAAGCCTTCCAGCTATCCATAGCCTTCACCCCGATGATGCTCTCCAGTTCCAACCCAAAAAGGCGACGTCGAACACCGTCAAGCATCCGAGACTGCTTAGCTTTCGCAGCCAAACACTGAACCCGTCTGCGCTTCGAAAAACCCTGTTCGTGACATAAGCATTCAAACTCTTTCTCGGAAGTTGAAGACTTTCCATCGTAGTCTTTACATGCACTGAGAGCCTCGCCGGTAACTTCGCGACGTCCATTTGACCAAGATTGTGCGACAGCTCGCTGCGTACTTGTCTTGAAGGCGGTCGGCCAAGTTGGTCCCATCGAATCATTGTCCTCCACCCAGCACCTCAAGTTGCATTTGTATCCATTACGCCAGACAAAAAGCGCACCAAGCCCCGCCCATTTCTCCCATTGCGCTGAGAGAGGTGTGCCAAAACCTCTCAGGGGCAAGTAAGTAATGTCTTCTCAAACTGAAGCTTGGATAAACAGGTCGAGGGCTTGCTCATCGCGCACGGTAAGTACCTGTAGGGACACCATGCGATGAGGCCATCTAGAAAGGTAAACCTATTATTGACTGACCGTAACTAATGCATAAGATCACAGAAGTACTTCTCTCTGTGCCGTAGTTGGCCTGGTTTCGTTTATAGTGAACTGGTTTATCATCATCAGGAAGCACCATCAAACCACCGTACAACTAGACATATCTACCTAAGCAGCTATCCGAAACCGTGAATTAATTACATAGATGACATGAAAAGTGAAGATGTTACAATTTACTTACTAATCCTTAATCGATTAGCCCATAAGGGATCCGAAGTTCCTCCGCCCCACTGAAGCCAAAGCCAATTCCCCGCAATGCAAATCCTTTATTTACACCTTCGCCAGGTCGTCATCCCTCGTGGAGTCGTCGCATGCTTGGCTGTTGCCTTTCCATATACATCTGACAATGTCTTTCTATCTAACACCCGACCGGCTGCCGCAAGGCTCCTCCGTCACATTCTATGAATCCTCTTTTTTCAAGCGTGGCCCGGAGCAACCCAACCTTCCTACTCCTTCCGAAGTCTTAGCCAGGCCCAATCATGTTCCGCACCCACGCGCCGAGGGCTTCATGTTACGTCAGCCAGCCGTATTCAAAGAGCTTGGACTTGTCGTGAAACACTGTGACGATGCAAACGCGATTATCAGGGAAGGACAGTGCCTTTGGGCCATTCACCACTTGTTGCCTGAGGTCCCAGTTCCAGAGGTCTACGGCTGGACACAAGAAAACGGCGTCACATTCCTCTATATGGAATACATTGATGGGATCACTCTACGTGATCGTTGGGAAACTCTAAGCCTTATCGAGAAGGATAGCGTCTGTGAACAGCTTAGATCGATGGTCACCAAAATGTCTCATCTGCGCCAAGCACCTGATGATCCATTCATCGGTAGGTACCCCAACTCACACTTCCTCCCAGACCTAAGCGGTGCTCAGGTAACATCAACCGCGGAGATGTGAGAGACATGGTCTTTACTGACACAAACTTCCCACCCGCTGGCCCTTTTTCTTCAGCAGCTGAATTGCACGACTGTATGTCGAGCATGTTTAAATGGCCAGCGACAGCAGATAATCCAGATCTTGATCCTACCAGCATCACAGACCCTTATCGAGAGATACTACCTGACGATTGTCCCATCCACTTCACGCACGCAGATCTCAACCCTGTAAACATAATGGTGTCCAAAGATTCGCCTTGCCATGTACTGGCGATTCTTGACTGGGAACAGTCCGGCTGGTACCCCGCCTACTGGGAGTTTTGCAAAGCCGAGCTGACTGTTGAAGCCCATTCAGAGTGGCAAGCTGTATATTTGCCCAAGATATTGGATGAGCCAGATTGTGTCGAAGCCTTCTACTCTTACGTCAGCTCATTTGCTCCTTAGTGTAATAAGCAGATAATACTGACAACCACCGCTTTGGAATTATTAGTGTGCGGGCAGCTGTGCTGTTGCAACTTGACTTATGGCTAGGGAATTTACGATCCATGTTCCTGTATCGGTCGCATGGACATCCCGCCCAATCATTGTGACGATTAGTGGCGATGAACAGCCTTCCGCGATTAACTACCAAGCTGCAGATTAAAATCTACTGTTATCACCAAGAATGCGATACCTCTTGAATGCAATACGCAGCACTGCTTGCCCTTTCATAACACTCCTCTAGGTGATGCGAATGCCAAAATCGAATGAGACAGCTCGCGTGGCTGGTTGTTAAGCAAGGCTTCCGTTCACTACTATTGATATCTTGTCAGACACCTCTATTGACTCAGAGAGCTACACTTCTTACATCTGTATGTGTATTATACTTCCACTTAAAGCCAACAGCATACTTAGAAAGTTTAGGAATTAGTCAAAAAGGGATATCAAAGCTAGGTAGTGTCTTATTCAATTAGTTACGACGTATAAAGAACTTGCTAAACTCTTTGTTACTCTCAAGCCTCTCCAAAGTGCCACTATCATATTGCACAATCAGCTCCAGACCTTGACCTTCGGCATGACGTGGTGGTAGGATAATGCAACGGCCGTCAGGCTTTCCCTCAGTGTCTCCAACGGTGACGCGAAATGCAGAAGGATATCCAAGTTCACGCCCGAAATAAATGTCATTGTATCTATGTGCTTGAAGACAGACTATGAGCATGTCAGGGCCAGGGTATCGGTCGACATTCCAGGTCAAGGATGTACTCTTGGGCATCTGATTGAGCAGTCCCACGAGACGCCTTACAGCTTTATTGTTGACAGCAGCAATGGCTCGCTTGACACTACACGCCAACTCCACATAGATCTTGGGCCCTTCTTCATTTTGTAGATGAGTGACGGACGCTCTGGCGACCGCGTTCGGCTCCGCAAAATTCCCCCAATAGTTAGATGGGAGTGGCGGATTTTCCATTCGTTCCCTCGCATCGACAGTGATTGATAGCTTCGCCTCTGGGTATCGATGATGGTCTATCTGCCTGGCGAGGATGACGTGGCGCCAGAGAAAAGCGCATATAGCTTCAGCTGTGCTCAACTTGGTGTTGGTGGCGCTTTTAAAGACATGATTCTTGAGCAGAGACAGGCTATCTGCAGAGATGGAGAACACCCCATGCTCAATCGACTGAACCTCGGCAGCTTCGTAGTTTGTCGGGTTCAAGAAGGTGGAAGAGGTCTCTGTGAGCTTCCAATCAGGAAATTCTTCCAAAGTCACGCCTTGTTCCCCCTCAACAACCGAGCTTCGATTAAGAGGCGTGATCGGGATGGTTCGGAAGCCGAGTCCTTTGGTAATGGCAGCCAAGTGCAAGCCTATTGTTTTGTGCAAGATAAAGTTGCAGACGCCATCGCCCGCCACATGCTACATATCAGTCAGTATCTGTGTAGGAGAATAATCGACCGCGATGCTTGTGTTGTACAAGTCGCATCGCAGGCGGTGGTGTAACGAGGACAAGAAATATGTCGCGCAGGTAATGTAGACTTACATGAAGACAGGTCCCGAGTATAAGACCCCCCGGTATGAAGTTACACTGGAGTACCAACGCCGGGATACTGGCACCCGGAACTAGTTTTGCAGATGTGCCGAACACAATGTGTCTCGGGATATTGAGAGGAAAATAATCCTTCTCAAGTTGGTGGAACGTACCGAAATTCCATAAAGTCCGAAGTTCGGGTGCCGTGTAATCCTTGTAGTTGAGTCTGGCGCCTTGGTTGCAATTGAATAGAAGCTCAACCTCTTCCCGATCGCTTCCGATGGGACGTCGCACAGAACATGCAAGTTCTGGGATGTCGATGATCGTGTTGACTAAGGCCCGCTCAAATAGATGAAAGATATGTCTCTTGTCCGCATTCGGTGACACAGGAAAATACAGGCATGATGAGATGTAATCCCTTGGAGCGATTTGGTCGATTGCTGACAGTTTGACTCTCTTTTCATGTGCGTTTGGCTGTGGCTGAATGGTAATAGAGGTGAAGTAGGCGGATGGAGTGAATGGAATGTTAGTGGACATTTCGAGGATGCTGCTTCAGTGATGTCAAGCTTGAGAAATGCGGATGTGGAAGAAGAATTAGTCTAGAAAGAACTAATGGATGTGCCAGAGAGATGATAGATAAATCAACATGAGATTTGATGCATTGTCTAAGACTCTTTAGATGCCGAGATTGTAAGTACGGTATGTTCATTCCTCTAGTCTAGACTGCCAGACTTGCAGGAATCCGAATGATTTCGTATTACGCTTTGACCAACACATGATTGAGACGATATGCCGCACGGTACTTGAGTCTTGTTTATCTGACACGTTACGACAAAGCTTGTGGGCAATTTCCCCACTGTCTGCAGATCCTTATACAAAGGGAGGTATGATCGTCACTTTTGGTCCAAGCGCACGTTGTATCTGTTGTACCTGATAGACGATATCGCTTAGACATGATTCGAGAATGAGATGTGACAAAAGAGCGGTCCGAGCCACAGCTATGCAGGGTTTAAACTTCATTCCGAAGCTTGCAATTGTAACGCAAGAAACACTAAGCGGTAGATGATCGACCACTTATCGTACGTTTAGCATTCTCGCGTCTTTACTGTCTTAAGTTTAGATTGCGAAAATCAGAAGGGTGTAGTTATAATAAAGCTGAAACGGAGGTCAAAGTCAGGGTGAATATCGTAGAGCAGCGTTGAAGGGGGAAGCGTATTTGCTTTCATATGCCTCGCTCGACATCGTACAAAACGCTAACCAATGTGCTCTAGGGACAGTCACTTATCTCTTTATATAACCAGAAGTAGCCTTACTAAATCACTGCCAGCAAACAGAACCGACGAATCAGCCATGTCCGATTCATGGGTCGAACCAGCAGGCTCTCTACAGCCATCCATCGTGAAGTGCTCAGCGCTCGACAACCTCACCGCTTCCGTGTATCCTTCGCCTACACACTTCTTTCCTCTAAAGCCGGGAACGGACCCTCGACAGCTCTACGAAGACTGCAAACAAGGCCTTTCTCGATGTATCTACGAGCAACCGCACCTCGCAGGTGTTATCAGGAAAGACGAAACTGGACGTTGCGCCATTGAAATTCGAGAGGCACCGCATGCTGGCACAAAATTCTGGTACCGAGATCATCGTCACGATGCAGATGTGCCTTCTTACACCGAGCTCAAGATTGACGGGTGGCCATTTGGCGATGGCGAAGAAGACGGCCTTGGCAAGCTCCGACCAGAGGACTTTCCCTACGTTCAAGATGGCGATCCTATAATTGCACCTCAGTTCAATGTCGTCAAGGGCGGTATCGTCTTAACCATGTCCATCACGCACGTGATAGGTGATTTGGTCCAGTTTATGGACTTTATCAGGTCTTGGTCACAGAACACGAATGCGATAGCAACTGCCAGACTTCATGATCAACCTGTACCTCCACTCCCACAGCAAATATCAGCGGACTTGATGGATCGCTCCCTGTTGACTCCTAACGTGGGTATTGAGGAGGATCTTGACAAGCTCGCAGCTCGTTCGGCTAAGCTTCACCATCTCGACATGCTTGACCCTCGATCTCCAGACGAAGTGGCCGAGAAAGTGTCAGACATCTTCACAAAGGCACGTCTGACCAATGACGATCTAGTGAGGTTTACCGAGGATGAACTTCGCACTCTGTCTTGTTCTGTCTGGACCTTTTCACAATCCTCAATAAAGCAGCTTCAGCACATGATACAAGAGGTCTTGCCTAGCGGCTCAAAAGTGTCGTCTACGGATTGCTTGACTTCGTTCGCATGGAACCGATTTTTTGCCGCAAAATATGCTCCTGGGTTATCAGGCCGTGATCCTCTACCTGAGACAAGCAAGATATGCCTGCCTGCGTCGATTTGTTCCCTGTGTCTGTGAACACCAACGACTTTATCTCACCTGACCCAAAAACACTGGCCCATGCAGCGATGGCAATTCGCAACAGCAATAATGCTTGGAGCGAGGAAACCTTTCGAGAGATGCTCGAGATAGCCCATTCACATCCTGTCAATCCAGGCCTGATACCCAAAGGGCCGATTGATGCACTTGTCACAGATCATACACGAGCAAGTGCAGCTATGCTGTCAAGTTGGGGTCCCGAGCTTGGTTCTTGCGAAGCCTTTAGAGAGCCGTATCTTGGTAGAATTCCGCCTCATGGGGAGATCACTCTCTTACCTCGATGGAATAATGGTAATGTGGAGGTTATGTTTGCTGGAGAGGCTGTTGTCATGGAACGGTTGAGAAGCGACCGGCTTATGAGCCAGATGGCCACTTGTCAGTTTGTCATGGGTGACCCTAGATTTCAAGCGGCTCGTGGGAAATATGTCTCAAAGCTGTAGTAGATACAGCAACAAACATTCAAGATTTCGGTCCAATGTAACCAGGATATTCTGATCATAACGCTAGCATAGCAAATTTGCTCCGAAGCCACTCTATCATAATTGAGCTCTATTGGCCTCATTACCACCCTCATCAAAATGAATCTTGTTCCCCGTAATCATAGACCGTTGTAAAGCGGCGCCAATTCGCACTGCCGTTACTGCTGATTCTAGTTCAACAGGCACTGGCTTGTCATCCAGCACGCATTCGGTAAACTCGATAGCCTCTCTTGTGAATGCCGCTTTGAATCGCCCCCAATAGTTCTGAGGAAGCTCATGTCTGATACCTTCTTGTCCATAAATCCGAACGTGGTTCTCGACCGGAATCAAGTTCACAGACAGCTTACCCTTTGTTCCGATAATCTCTGTTGTATCCTCTTGACCAGCAGCCATCATGCGTGAGGCATACAAATACGCAATGCGCCCATCGTAGAACTCGACAATGCCCACAGCATTATCCCTGTCATCATACTGTCGTAGATCCGGTTCCACGGCCGTGATCCCTACAGCGTGGACTGATCGAACTTTGGACTCTTGACCGAAAAACCATAGAGCCAGGTCAATATCATGAATACTGCAATCAACGAATATACCGCCAGAGAACTGGGCGTATGCGACAAAGAATCCTGAAGGATCTAACACATCGCAAGTCTGGCTTCTAAGAACAGATGGGCGGCCAATCAAGCCTGACTTTGTTTTCTCGTAGGCGTCGCGATATGAAGCATCGAACCGGCGGGAAAAGCCACACAGGACTTTGAGGTCGGGACGGGTAGCAGCGGCGTCAACAACAGATTGAGACTAAACTATTAGTATAATGTGAAGCCCGTCATAAAGAAATGCTCACAATCTCGACCGTTGTGCCAAGCGGCTTCTCACACAATACGTGCTTGCCCGCTGCAATAGCGGCATGAGTTTGCTCAGCATGAACCGCAGTGGCAGAGGTGACACAAACTGCATCCAAGCCCACGTGGGCTATCATGTCAGAGTAGTTCTCGTATATAGCTACTCCGTCAGGGGCGAGGTTCTCAGCAGCCCACTCCCTCTCCGCAGCGTCTGGGCTGGTCACAGCGACTAGAACAGCTCGCGGGACATTCTGATGGAAGTTAAGGGCATGTCGCTTGCCCATTCTTCCGAGACCAGCGACTCCAACTTGAAGCTTGCGAGGTGCCATTGTATCGAGTGTAGCGAGGTTGGTGAAGAAGTGAAGAAAATGAAAGAGGAAAATGAATAGTAAGAAGTGGGATACTGCCGACCCGGCTGTCTAAGCTATTATATACAGGCTGACGCTCGATTAAATATCTTCATATTGATGGCAAAACTTTTATTTCTCTTATCTTGTATTTTTTTATACCGGGAAAAGGCACTTCCCTTCTTTGACACGAAATAACATAGTGGAGTAGAGCATTCGGAGGCTTTGACCCCAAGTTCTGCTCTAATTCGGAGTAATTCTCCCCGATGCAGAATAGGCGGATAAACGTCCCGAGTAAGACTCCACAGTGCGTTTGAACCCCACCAACTACGCTGTAGGTACACAGACATTTTGAGGATCAATCGCGTTTCCATATCACTTCGACTTTTATATAGTATCCAATATAGTTATCTAAATCGCTTAATTTTTGACCGTTCAGCCACTGTATTAAATACTATTTTACTGCATAAACTAATTATATATGTGCCCTCAGCGCTTTTCTAATGCTGAATGTATTAAGGATCTCCCCAACCCCATGCTCTCTTTAAATGGTCCTGTGCTGATGCAGTGGGCCACGAATGGGTATTCTGGGTCAGCATCAACACATCCAATAGCGCTTCTTGGTCCCGTCTCTCAGTAAATCGATCTCCACACGCCGTCACTCCCATGCAAGCCGTAAAGGTAGCGGGTCTCGTGGAGGGATTTGAGAGAGCTATCCCGCAAAGTTCTCGGACTTGGGTCCGGATATCGTCCTGATTCGGTCAGAATACACTGTCATGGCGGAGCGTGCATCTCAACCTACGTCAATTTGCTTCCGGGCAAGCTGAGCAGATGGTCCAATTCGTGGTACTCGATCATCATGACACATGAGGAGAATACGAGCAAATATGCTATGGACTTGGCCAATGACTGATGTCTGTTAGTAAGCTTCCTCCAATTAAAATCTATAACATACCGACAGCGTGGTTCAAATAAATGATGTGTGGAAATGCTTCGCCCAGGGTCTCGTCAGAAGCACTATAGGCAACAGGCAGCCAGGACACTGGCCGAGCTCGTAGCCAAGCTTGGTCATAGTCAACCAGTTCTTGATAGTGATGTCTGTTTGGCCCGTTATTTCCAAAACAGTAGTTTATGACATCTGCACTGTGGACAATAATGCGATTTGCCCATGTATCATCATCGGCTTCAGAGAGGGACCGGTCCATGAATCCGTGGTCGAGCCTGATTTTGACAGGCCTTTGACTTGCAAAACTCATCGTTACCTCTTGTCTCATGCCAATCCAGAACGAGGCTAATCGGAGGCTACTCGGGGTCGTTGTAGAGTCACAAGTATTCATAAATAGCTGTATTCCTAACAAATGGCCTTCATGATCGGTGCCGATAAGAGGAACGTCGAGTTCCTCGAGGGTCCGTAGAAGGATAGTCGCTGCGAGGAGATTGTCGTCGTTCAGGGCGGAGGAGTCGTTTGAGATTGTTGCCAAGTGTCTGAGACATGCTTGATGGTACCGATCGGAGGCGTAAGGGTCATACTGCGCGTTGAGGCTGAGATGTCTGGAGGATAAGGCAAAGATGGCATTAAGCAGGGTCGGGCAAGAGGCTGCTCGAGGGGGAACAATGTTGGCAAAGTGGCGTCTTGAATCGCAAAGATCGAACTGCGATAGATCAATACCGTACGTCGACCCAGAGAGAGCATAGAATGGCGTACCCATGTGCACATATAAGTCAAATAATATTGCATCAATCTCACTTCATGGTTCTCCATCAAGGGATAGGGTACTGATCCTACGTTGGCCAATCCCAGTGTCGAACCGTGTGGAATTGGCCCATACTTTCGACGACTGTCTCTGATTATTGCACTGGCTCCATCTCCTCCGCCGATCTCAACTGCGTGAGTGTGAGATGTAGGAGAGGCATTAGACCCAAAATCCGTAAGTTGTTCATTATGAGATTGAAGTGTATTACCATCAACTTGCTGCCAGTGGCTTCGGCTCTCCGAGTCTGATAGGTAGTAACCTTCAACATCAGGCGTCTCATCCACGAATTGTACTTGGCGACCTGTAAGCGAAAGCCTGCACCAATAGTAAATACTTACATCGTCTTGAGCAAGGGACCCAAACTTGATTTGGGGATGACCTGTGGTGGATCTCAGCCTTCTCATCGTCACAATGACACGCAAATGTCTGGGGTTGGACATACGTAGTAGAGTGCTTGAAGCGAAAAACGGGCTCTGTGTCGCAAACCTTGCCCATCGAAACGCATCGAAGGCATGTCTGTGTGCCTTCCCCAGCAACTTGTGGACCCCAGACGCATTTGAGATGCTGTTTCTTGCACGCTTAATGATGGTTAGAGTGGCAAATGGCATTCGGCATGGTTGCCGATGTTTCATTTCACTCACAAGACATGCAGTCGCTGTGTTCATTTTCTCTCAGAACAAACTTCGGAAATGATGTCTGGTGCAAATTCATCTCAGGGGCAGGTTGCCCCGATTATATGACCTTGTTCCAAAGGCAAAAAAAGCCGAACAGTCGGGGCTATGCTCCGTTTCTGTGTTTGAAGGTGAAAACCTCCGATGCTCTAACCTAAACAGGCTTAACCCTTCAAGTTAACGGGGCTTAGGCCGGGTCATTTCCTGATGCTGTTGGAAGAAGACTTGGCCCACTGTTACCCCCAAACTCTACAGACCTGACTCGCGCTTCCCCGCGAACTACCCCATGTTTAATCCATGTCACAGACGAGATCGAAAGTAACCCGCCTCCGTTCATTGGATATTTATTATCGATGGTGAGTCGCAGAGTAGACCGAGATTTTGGACTATAATAGATCAGGATCTCGCCCTCGAATATCACCAGAGATTATTCATGCTCATCTACATTCAGAATCTACTTATAACACCTTCTCAAAATGGATAAGCAACTCGATCCCGTCAAGGACAAGCTTGACGAGTGCGGTGCCACTACCGAGGAGCACGTTGGAGTCAACACGTCTTTGGAACCATATGGCCCTTCCGGTAAGTTACAATGCTCTGCTAGGCTTTAATACGATTGTGATGGCAGACATTGCGAGTCCATGAGCTGACAAAGTAGGATTCCGCGGTCTCTTCTCATCTCCCTACGTCGCTGCCTGCGCCGCGTTTTCGGCGATCGGTGGCCTCCTCTTTGGCTATGATCAAGGCGTCATTTCCGTGACGCTTGTAATGGATCATTTCCTTGATCGATTCCCCGAAGTCTCGGATGATGCTCCTGGCGCTGGCTTCAAAAAGGGCCTCATGACCGCCATGATCACGCTCGGGGCATTTATAGGTGCCATCAACCAGGGTTGGATCTCTGACTGGATATCCAGAAAGCGGTCGCTGATGGTTGCTGTTGTGGTATTCACGATTGGTTCTACTCTCCAGACCGCTGCCATCAACTATGCTATGCTGGTTGTAGGACGCTTTATCGGTGGAATTGGTATTGGACAGTAAGCTCAGCTTTCAAGCCTTTTCATCTATCACTCCATAAGCGTCGATATTGACCATGCATCTATTAGACTGTCCATGGTGGTGCCTCTCTACATTGCAGAGATTTCTCCACCTGAGATCCGGGGTGCTTTACTAGTCTTCGAAGAACTGTCGATTGTTATAGGAATTGTTGTTGCATTCTGGATAACCTACGGGACAAAGGTAAACCAACTTCCATTCCCCACGTGGCGCTATAAACTCATCCACTCCTAGAGAATTCCCAGCCACTGGTCTTGGCAACTTCCGTTTCTCCTTCAAATTCTACCCGGTCTGCTACTGGGATTCGGCGCTATTTTCCTACCATACTCCCCTCGATGGCTCGCCTCCAAAGATCGCGAGTCAGAAGCCTTGTCCAGCCTCGCTAAGCTTCGCGCCCTTCCCGAATCCGACCTACGAGTCCAACGCGAATGGATGGATATTATCGCCGAGGCCCGATTCCAAGCAACTGTTCTCCGCGAGCGACACCCTGATCTCACTCAAAGGACAGATGTGGTTGGAAAGATGCGACTTGAGTTTGTCAGCTGGGGAGATTGCTTCAAGTCTGGTTGCAGGCGTCGAACTCTTGTTGGTGCAGGCCTTATGTTCTTCCAGCAGTTCACTGGAATCAACGCCCTGATCTATTATTCACCAACACTGTTCGGAACCATGGGCCTCGACTTTGACATGCAACTCATCATGTCGGGTGTCCTCAACGTGACGCAGTTAATTGGTGTTCTGTCGAGCTTATGGACCATGGATCGTTTCGGCCGCCGGGGTATACTCCTTTGGGGTAGCTTCCTGATGTTTGTGCCACATCTCATTATAGCTGTCTTAGTGGGCAAGTTCTCAAATGATTGGCCCAGCCATACTGCTGAAGGCTGGACAAGTGTCGCTTTCCTTCTTTTTTACATGCTTGCCTTTGGCGCCTCTTGGGGTCCTGTTCCCTGGGCCATGCCAGCAGAAGTCTTTCCATCATCTCTCAGAGCAAAAGGCGTGGCCATCTCCACCTGTTCAAGTAAGTTCCTCATCTCTATCAAGTGCCAAGCCACTGACCTCGTTAGACTGGATCAACAACTTCATCATTGGTCTCATCACGCCACCTCTTGTCCGCGAAACAGGCTTCGGGGCCTACGTCTTCTTTGCCGTCTTCTGTCTTCTGTCCTTCGTCTGGGTCTGGTTCAGTGTGCCTGAGACTAACGGAAAGTCTCTTGAAGAGATGGACAGCGTTTTCAAGGATCGGACTGGAGTGGCAGATATCGCTAAGAAGGATCGTATTCTCGCCGAGGTCTACAATGAGCGACAAAGCCGTTGATGATAGACATGGGGTAAATGAATTTAACAAGTCCCTAATCTGAGTTTCATGCTTACCCGTGAGTTTACTCGAGACCGGATGGAAGCAGCCGTGTGAGGGGGTGGCAGAAGCTAAGCATAAGTCCAGTAATTCATGTAAAAGTGCAACCACTTAATCCCGAGCCGTCGATCCTCGTATTGACGTTGAATGACATGTCTCGTACCATTTACTAAGCCACTAGCTCAGGGGGCCACTGGGCTGTAATGGCTGCATGGCTGCATTCCTCAATTTTGTTCATCACCATGAATCGCTGGAAAAACCAGTTTCTCCGTAAATCTTCCTAAGGAAAAGTCATGTACATACAGGAACAGTCTTTCGCAAATCATGATATCATAGTTTATGATGTATTCCACGATGAGCACCCAATTATCCATCACAAAGGATGTGAATTGAGTCGACGATTATCGGTTGGCTAAAGGAACTGGAGGATTCTTACCCTGGACGCAAATCCAATTCTCGGACCGACAGGTCAGCCGGCAACAGCCACTGACTTGTTAGTCCAAGGACTATACCTAAAAGGAACAGCGCCAAATCAAGTTGGCAGTTCAGCTCGTCGCCACCAACGGTATCAAGGAGATCACAGACTTCTACGCAGGATTAGCGTTCCAATCAAGCTTCGTACCTCGATTTCCCCAGACGTGTGATGTCCAGCCGTTGACTAATTCCTGCAAAGGTCAGGGGGAATCCGGGGAAATCAATCCGGGGAAATGAGCTGTGGCTTCCAGTAATGGCTGTATCAGGCCAAAGTCAAATCCTTCCAAGTTTGGGAGGAGTTATATAATACATTGCGTGTTCCAGTACGAGGTAAACCTTGTAACGCTCAATGCCTGTCCCTAATGCATCTTTGTCCTTCTTTTCCCCACTCTCTGGTTCCCTGAAACAATGTTTGGGTCAAATGCCAATCTCAGCAAAGATGAGGTCGTGCTCATATCCATGACTTCCAAGGGAGTTGCTTCTCATCACGAGACAGGCGTCGACGAAACTCCCTTAGAAGATCTTGCGCGTCAGCCCTCACATGTTTACTCCACTACCCTGGACAGTCCAATATGGCTCCCCCGCCGATCAACAAGCTCGGGCGGTGTCGGCGCACGTATTCATCGGGGCTTGGCAAGCGAGAAAGAAATGACTATGCTGAGTTGCTGCCGACACTTCCCCAAGGCAATTATGTGGTCTTTTCTTCTCTTCCTTACCGTTGTCATGGAGGCATACGATAAGTCACTCATCTCCGGCTTCCTTGCCTTTCCGTCCTTCAGGCGTAGGTACGGAGAACCCAGGCACCCACTAACTGACGCCGTTGGGGAGCAAGACTATGAGATCTCGCCATTGTGGCAGATGGGACTTCAAAATGCTGCCGTCGGTTGCGAGATCATAGGCCTTCTTGCCCATGGTTATATCTCATATGCGATTGGATACCGCAAGATGATGATCGTCGCGCTTGTGTGGATGTGTCTTGCAGTATTCCCGGCTGTCTTCGCCCATAACATCGCCCTGCTACTTGCCTCCCAAGCTCTCTGTGGTAAGATCGCCCCCGCCTATCAATATCATGCCCTACGCATACACGCACGATTATCTGAGAAACTAACGGGTCCTTCCCAAGGCTTATCGTGGGGCGTGATTCAAACTTTAGCAGCGACCTATGCCGCTGAAGTAGTACCCTCAGTCATCCGTGCCGCCATCCTCAGTAATGTCAACATGTGCTGGCTTATCGGCCAGCTCATGGGAACTGGAATACTGCGAGCGCTTATTAAGAATACGTCAGATTGGTCGTATCGCCTACCATTTGCCCTGCAATGGGCATGGGCGGTCCCACTGCTGTTCCTCATCTACTTTGCCCCCGAAAGTCCCTGTAAGACTCTTCCTACTTGATATATCTTCCTTCGTTTTACTTATTTGTCAACCACAGGGTGGTTGATCCGACATGAGAGACTAGCAGAGGCCCGACATTCATTGCAGAGACTCACGAGCAATAAACATATCGATATCGAGGATACAATCGCTATTATGCAGCATGTTGATTCAACAGAGAAAAAACTAGGATATGGTGGCTCGAGCTTCCTAGATCTCTTCAGAGGCTGCAACCGCCGCAGGACCGAAGTATGTTGCATGACCTGGTCTTGCCAAGCTCTATGTGGTGCCACCTTAACCGGATATGCTCCATACTTTCTAGAACAAGCAGGCTTGGAATCCTCCAAATCATTCACTCTAGCTACAGGAATGTATGGTCTCGGCATTTTAGGCGGCATGATATCGTGGATATTACTTTCGACAATCGGACGGCGGAAGCTCTACCTAGCCGGTTTGGTGGCTGCGTTGCTTATTCTCACTACAGGCGGCACCTTGTCAATCGTCTTGGCCGACCACTCATCTCTGAATTGGGCGCTTGGGTCCTTGATCATTCTCATGACATTTACTTACAATATGTCCATTGGTCCGGCTTGCTATGTCATCGTGGCCGAGATACCATCAACTAGGCTTCGGATCAAGACCATTGCCCTCGCAAGGATTGTTTACAACATATTCACTATAATTAACAACTTCATCGCCCCTCAGCTTTTAAACCCATCTGCATGGGACCTGGGTGGTAAGTCTTGTCTGGTGTATGCTGCTACATCTTTACTCTGTCTTATATGGTGCTATTTTCGGCTTCCTGAAACAAAGCAGCTATCCTACTTGGAATTGGATATTCTTTTTGACAAGGGGGCTCCTACAGCCAAGTTCAAGGAACTACAAGATAGACTTGCCAATTCGGCGTATATCTCCGTGTCAAAGGCAGAGCGGGTCAG
The DNA here is from genome assembly GCA_013186905.1 of Fusarium udum. NCBI lineage: Eukaryota > Fungi > Ascomycota > Sordariomycetes > Hypocreales > Nectriaceae > Fusarium > Fusarium udum. The sequence goes on along the minus strand of JAAQPG010000935.1, from coordinate 15,813 downwards.
GAATGCTTGGCATGGTTGGCTGGCTTATTCCTAGTGGAACGTCAACTTGTATACTTAGTAGTTTGAGTTGTTTATGAAATGACAGTTGCAGTGTTTGTGTATGTTGGTATTTGTGATCTTGGAACTGTTATATTTAATAAAAGAAGACAGAAGATTTATTATTTCTAATGTGCAGACACGTATACATGCAGTCTCCACGACTTATTGCTATTCTTGTAAGTTTGCCTTGTTTCAGATACCAGGTTTCGCTCACGAAGAGCCAATGTTCAGTTACTCGTCGCGAATAAGATGGACATAACACTGGCTCATGGTTGCAGTCAGGCTCGCACCTTTCGATTTCCTCCCACGGCTCGGAGGTAACATTACTGCAGCGGCGGCAGAAATATACGCGAATAATCGTTATACACATAGTGGTGTAAGTAGTTATTAGAAGAAGAGAAAGTAGACTTAGTGGTAATTATAGAGAGGAATATATAAGAAGGCGGTAAGTTGTTCTGAATAGAAGGGACAGTAGAATGTCAGTTATTACAAAGGAAAGAAAGCAAAGATAATTCTAGGAATTTCAAGTCAATGTAAAGTACTGATATTATACTGTCACTGTGATTCTGAGATAAGGATAGAAATTGTCACTGTCAGAGGATACAGTAAACACTCACTGCCAGATCAAACATTAAAGATTCACTGCTTAGATAGTTAACATAGGCTGCCAGTGATATACTGATTCAGGGACTATAGGGAAGAGGAATCGCTGTTAACGCGAACATTCGTACGTTCAAAGCACTGGGCACCACTGCCGGGTGCGCTTGGTCTTTGGCTGTCCATAGTGTTGATAGTGATGATCAGTGTAGCTGTCGTCAAGGCCATCAGTCCGTATATTATTAATCAGTCACTCAGGAAGCTGTGACTTTACTTTGCAATTCTACCTAAGTATTATGTGCGTAGCGGCAAGTGGGCTTAAGCTCCCTCAGTCCTGGTATATCTATCTGTATTTTATCGCTTTTATCACTACATTGTCTGGCCTTATCAACATATATGTTTCTTATTCCTTGGAATTTTATCAAGCAGTTTCCCATAGTGTAGCCTCTATTCTCCGACGGCCCTTCAGGTCGTTCACTCTAGTACCCGTAATATAACGATAAAATAGATCCAAGTCAAAAAATGAAGCATTTTCGGGGTATCCATCCATTCTGGCACCTAGTTGAGCTCTACGACAGCAGGAGTTCCTGCTGTAGTATGGAAAATTTAAGTGCGTAAGCGGCGTTTAATAAGTGGTCAACGTGGTATCTAATTCTCGTGTTCGCGCAGCTCGTGTTCTAGTAGTGATTACATCTCTTACTGCTTAACATAGTGGGTCATGCCATATCTGATTGATTTTTTCCTGAGTAAGTGTGAGCGGTCCTGAGTAACCTCTCCGATGGGAAGTGGAGATATCGAGATCTGGGTTTACAAGTGATTAGAAAGCATTAGTGTTTGCTTCCGACAATGATATGTATGATGAATTTATGCGAATTCATAAAATGAATTTACAAGACACAAAATATCTCAAGCTCTATTCTGTTAATTCCTCTTTAACAACGCATCTACCCCAAACACATATCTCAAGTCACATACACTACTAGCAATGCTTTCTCTTTGGAACCTCGGAGCTTTGCTCCTGTTTGCACCAGCGGCCATCGCAGCTCCAGGATCGTCTCTCGATGATTCTCCCACGACCTTGCCATTCAACGAATTAACAAACACTGCCGAAGCACCTACAGCCACCTCCATCGCTACGGATACCGCCAAAACCGTCGGTCACCTCTTGAAAGAATGCCAGGAGAACTTGCGGTACACAAACTGGGAGCTATACTCGGACCCTGGATGCCAGAACGCCATCTTCAACCCTATTATGGTTATCTGGGATCCCTGTAAGAAGTTCCAGGAGACAGCGCCTCTCAGCAGCGGAGTGATCTTTCAGGGCATTAGGTGGATTGGGGCAGGTAACGCACAGCACTTTTATGCTTGTCAGCAGGGGTTTTCATGTCATGAACAAGTTTCTGGGATTCCGCAGAACCCAGGCCTTTGCTTGTCTAGCCAGGGTCAGCATTGGGACAAGATTGCCACTGTGCCCTAGATATTGTTGGCAAGTATCTCGACAGGCAGGCTATTGGATTCTTTGCAGAGGCTGGAGCGGAGGATCTGGTTATGAATCAGAATTCAGACAGCTTAATTTCATCATAGCTCTGTATGTTAACTTGACTATAATCTCTCACATTCCGCAATTTTGTAAACGACTCAGTGACGAAGCGAAAGTCCAGCGACAACATGCAACGACATCTCAGCGCCCCGAAGCTGCCTTACAGCCAAATCTTTTATCATAACTCGACTATACTTCGTGCTCGGTATGAAGGTGACATAAGTTGAGAAATTTATTCGCGTAACCCTAAGATCGAGGTCCTAAGTTTTCTTTCTTCCCCATCACCCTGCTATGTAACACTGCTGAGCCTGCTACATGACAACTCGATACAAGCCTGGCCAGAATGGGCCTCATGGTAGATCCGACGTCCATCACCGGGGTGAGACACGAAGACCAATTCTTAAACAGGAAGTGGGAGCTAGGAATTGGCCGGGTTATAATCAAGCAAGAAACATGGTCCAGTGGCGGTGGCCGGTATACGGAAACCATACTCAAGCTCAAGCCGCGATCTATGTGGCTGGTGGCATGCTCCATCTATTGTTTGTGCCGTAACTTCTCGACCTTTGTCCTGAATGGAAAACTTTGGGAATGAAACGCGATATGAGAGGTCGGAGGGTAGGTAGACAAGCGCAGAGCAATCCACAACTGAGCTCTGCGACGGACAAAGATGCTGTTTTAACGTTGGTCCAAGAGCAGTCCTCTGGCAAGTCCAGCACTCGGATTCGGATACCGGATATCGCACAAGTACTACGCTTCGAATTAGACTGAATTAGTATGTTGCAGTACATAAACTTACAAGAAGCCCAGACAGAAAATAGCAACCAGAGCGTATCGTTGACGAGATGGAATATTGAGTTTAGTTAAGAAAGGCAAAGGAAGTAGTATGATCAAGATCTGTTGCGATATTCCCCGCAGCGTTGATATACCACTGGGGGTTATTTGGCAAACATTTGCCACTAATGCTCTTATCCCAAAAGGCCGCCATTGGTTGGCAGAGGAGTAAAACGACAAAGATCTGCGATAGACTCCAAGCTGAAACTATAGCTATAGAGACTATCAGAATCTTCTTGGTGCCTTGTACCGCAAAGGCTCGATAGTACTGTGCTAGGAAGGTTATCTTAATAGCGCTGAGTGTGAAATTATAGAGAAGAATCGAAATATAGAGTACCTGATGTGCTTGTCAGCCGCCTGAATGCTAAGAATCTTGGGTACAGACTTTCATAAAGTTGGATCGCTGCTCATCAGTAAGAGATGACATGTGGCGTCCAAAACCATAGTGGATTCCTGACCATACATTACTTAATTGCTATAGAGAGATGAGAGGAATGAATTTACCCCACAGAATGTCAAAGGCACAAGCAAAGAGTAGTACCTATATCCAATTTGAGCAAAAAGCACTAAGACTTGGCATTCTCAACTTACGAATGAGGCAATAGCCCAGTAATCATCAACGTCAATTTTCTTTATAATAATCGCACGTGTGTAGATACGGAGACTCACAACAAGAAAGGTAAGGCACACCAGAGGTATAATAATGCCTAAAGCCAACGGCACCCGCGTCGGTTCAGCTGACATGTTTTGAGGTAAGCGTTACTTGAGTGTAGCTGGCTAAGACCGATAAACGATCAAAAATGAATAAACGTCTTGCATTCCAGAGAAGTATATATACTTATATTTAATGAAGGGGTTAAAGTTTGGGCGTTTACATTAAAGGTTAGTTTAAATTCCATCGCTTTTTTGTAAGGAGATGAGAACATACAGGCTACCGTGAGCTAGAACGCCTAGTGTGCTTTGACCTCGACTTAAGATCTAAGGGTGTTTTCGAGCCACCAATTCTTCAGGATCAGACTAAAGAATCTCAGAATTTGCTGTTAATGCATTACCTTTCAGCCCTCTGCGGAAGTCTCTTCCAAGCGGTTGGCAGTCATTCATGCTAGCCCAACCCGGCTTGGGGGATCCTTAACGTCACAACAGACTTCTAACCTTACTTACTATTGTGCACCTTTGGTGGAACGAGATTCTCTCTTAGCAGTTAATAGGAGGGTTTAGGGCAAGTCGGTTATGGTTTGTACAAGATTCCATGACGAGAACTACGCATCGGGATTGGATACCAAACAGAAATCTAGGACACACGCTATTGAAATGGTGGAGTGTTAAAGTTTCTCGACCAAAGTCTGGATGACGCTAGCGGCACGTGGCGGGCCGAAAAGTGAGCGACTTTATCCAAAGTGAACCCAATAGTTTGGATGGGAATAGCAAAGACTTACGGGAGTTCCCGATGTCTGCGGCATGGTGACGATAACTACCGGTAAAAGCTGTGGTTGCCGTGAATGAGGAAAGGGGAACCAGTTCGCAGCTACAATTGTTTGGCCGCGGCATTGTCAGTCGAGACCAAGATAGTTCAATCACTCACTGACTCTTCACAGTTAGCATATGCCTTGGTGCTTAACGGGTCATTTAATTAACGGTTGTCTATACTGGTGCAGGTTGCAGATGCCAAAGTGTCAATGCTAGTGGCGGCGGTGGCGGTCTTGGCGAAGCGAATAGCGGTAAACTAAACGGCGGCCATATTGCCCATGACAATAGCCAAGATCTAGTATACCGCATCTTGGAAAAAAAAAAGAGGTGTTGGAGTAACTGTAGCCCAGTCATCTAGGCGTCAGCGGGCTTATGAGTGTCCTTATAAGTGCTGATGCTTTGGGTGCTTTAAACCTGAAGCTAATTGGGGTTTTTCAGTGTGTTGGCTTGACATGTCTCGTTGACATGTCATAAGCTTTAAGTATTAGCCAATGCGTTGAGCGCTTGGAAAATCCCGCGCCTGAGCAATTTTAACTACTGTGCTTTGCTCGAGTGGACTATCAATCTTAAAATGATGCGTTGGCTTATCCTGAGAGCTTTTAAGAGTGTTATTCTGGTATCTTAACCCTTGTATAGAACTATCAGTAAAACTAAAACATTTAACTTATAAAGATACATATCTCTTCCGTGAAATAACTATTTACATTAAGTCAGGAAGAGAAAGCTATTTATATAACTATCGACGATTTTCTTCTGAGTTCAGCGGATGTGTATTAGGAATGGCGGAAAGAGGGCACAGAAACCTTCAGCGGTGTTATCAATGCAAGAAAGCTAGGGCTTCAGTGGCGGCAGCCCCTGTCGTGACCTTGAATCATTTTTGTGTGAATGCGACAGCGACAGAGGGTGTTGTTTTTGGAGTTGGTGCTCTCAGGCTCTGAAGGATAATCTGATAACAGCACAATGATACTTAACCTGTGTTCGCAGCCTGAAGCTTAAACTTATAGGCCGCAGTCATCCCATAGATCGAGGCACAGCCGCTCTTCTTCTTATCATACCTTCGATTCATCCACTCAAGGCCCAGTCATCCATTACTAAGTTGACCCTCTCCAGGAGATATCTCTGCCATTCTTAGTGACGCTACGTACTGTGATTTGCTTGCAACACGCACTGCCTCGAACATCATTTATTAAAGCTTTCTGCAAATAGAAGCTACACACCAATCAAATTTAACAAGCCGTGCCTCATCACTACGTATTTTGACTTGGTCGAAATTGCCGGCAACATTGTCATTGTCACAAGTGTTGGCTAGGCTAATCCTGTGCCTGAGTCAAAACCCTTGTATCTACAGGAGGATGCAAGCATGAGATATTGTAGCTGCTCTTCGATCATGATTATGTGTTGACGCTACGGTAGCCGGAGCAACCGAGTGTTGCTTGTAGCTGGTGTGTCTTCTTCCAGCAATGGAGTCGAGACATTTATCCACCCAAACAAAGGATCGATTGGCAGACCATACTCGAAATCGACCATACGAAACATATCAGATCCCATATTAGGCCATTCGGTAACCGAAAACGTGCTCTGAGTAATGTCTAACTCATCTTGTAGAGGGGAGTTCGCTTCTTCTTCTGCAGGAAAGTCAATATCGATATTTAAATATGAGGGAGGATTGGACCTACCGGTAACCAAGTTCAACTGGCTGGCCGTGATTAAGCGTCTGATGCTATTTGCTGGTTTTGCGACACCAGGATTTGCCGTGCATAGATCATCCAGGCATTCCAGACTAGACCTGAGCATCGATAAATGGTCACCCGCTTGGCTCCGGGAAGCTGCATTACGGACGTGAATTGTGCACGCCACATACACCGTGTACGCGAGCACATAAGGAGCCCCATTGAGCCCATAAGTCGACTTGTAGACCGAAGCTATACTGGTGATACATCTGGCCGCCACCGTGCAATGCTCCCACGAACGTCCTGACGTGGCAGTGGATCGGAGATTATCATCTGAGATGAATGGCCGATGGACGATAATGATGAGAGAGTGGTACACGTTGTGAAGAACCATGATGTTGGGTGTTTGCAACGCAGTACTCGTCGACAACCATGGTTGGAAGTCTAGCTCTGACGGTAGCTTGTCTCGCCACTGTTGCAAAGCCTGCTCAATCTTTTGTAGATCGATTTGTGCATTTGAGAACGTGGCTCCAACCACATAGAAGCGGTTGATAATTGTTGTCATTATCTTGGAGAGGAGACACAATTGCTGAAAAGTCGAAACGGAATGTCTTGGAATTGCATCGCCTATGTTTTCATCAAGTCTGGATGACGAGCCTGCAGCCAAGGCTGAAGGGTAAAATAGCTCCATTTCTTCGTACAAGTCAAGAAACTCGCGAGATACTTGCGAGTCACGGAGATTGATTCCGACAGGGCGACCCATGTACAGACTCTGAAGCTTATCGCAGACAAAAGCGCCCCAGAAAACTCTTCTGCGGATCTCAATCTCTTCAGGATCTTCTGTAGTCTGCTTTGGATCAAGATGGAGACCAAGATCATAGACCATTCGTAGGGCATATCCTGTATACAACCAGCCTTTTGACGTCTCTCCGCGAGCATTATACGTCGAACCCAGAAGAACAAGTCCGACGATTGTTGAGATATGTGGTCTTGTGAGAAGAGAATCACTGCTGAGAAGCTCATCACAGCGCTTGAAGAAACGACGGCCAACGCTCGATGCATCATCAGGGTCGTCCCTAACTTCAGGTCGTGGAGAGAACTTACTGCAGCATGCGAATATGGCATTGAGCATGAAAGCAGAGCAGCATGGGCCGGAACACTCCAGGTCTCGCATAACAGCCGGCCGATATGTCAGCAGAAAAGTGTGATGTTGACGAGCCCAGTGCAAGTTCAGCAGATGGAGTGCAAGCTCTGTTGGCTCCCCAGCAATTGTCGCGTGTCTTGTGAGTCTGTGCTCGAGGTGTCGTTGCAAAACAGCATTGGCTATTAGTTCATTTTTGACATGTTCTGTTGTTGTAGATTGGCGGGATGATGGTGTTCCTTTATCATTTCTTGCAGGATTGTGGAGAGCAGATGATGGACCGAAGCTGTTTGTTGTGCCAGCATCATCGATGGAGATAAAGTTTGCAATGTTCAACTCGTCGTCTGATGATACTGTTGGCGTAGTGGCACTTCTATCATTCGGTTGACTTGTGACCTTTCGTGATGACGCCTCTCCTACAGGGTCAGTAGAGTCTAGCAAGTTGACAGCCCCATCTTCATCAACAGCTGCGTTAAGTAGCTTCTCCCGCTCCTCCGAACTACTCCTCCTGAGTTTCAACAGGAACACCTTGAGAGTTGCAAGGTCTCGTTGCAGCTTACCAATCTGCGAAAACGTAGGCCTGTCATTTATTAGACTTATCAACTCTATGTATCATGACGCACCTTTTCCGTGGAGTTTCTCTCCGATAGATACATTCACGTTTCTGACTGGCACAATTTCCACATTCAGGTTTTGCAGCGTCGCAACGGATCTTCTTGGTCCGACAGGCCGTACATGCTTTTGCCAACGACTTGGGTTGTCGTTGACTGGGTCCATCGCCTGCGACCATTATCACGTCATTGTCCCGAGAAGACATCGTGCAGGTCTTGCAAAATAGTGGAGCGAAAATGGTACGACTGATATGATGAGATTGTTACACAAGGGCCCATCATGGATGCAGAGTTGAAGCAGCACCTGAGGTTTGTAGGCCGGAGAAGAAAGCTCCGAATAGAATGTGGAGGCTTGTCTTTACCGAAGTAACCGAGCCATCACTCGGAGAATCAGTCTCCGCGCTGTCTTTTCGACTGCCCACTATTAGCCACATACCGCAAGATTGGGACCAATTGAAAGCAGCTGCACAGTGGCTTGGACCTCACCTCGGAGGATGAGTCCCCGCGTTTTGAGTGGCGTAATCGCGACAATACCATTTCGTCAAGGCATTGAAACAATTATATAAACCTTTAGATCATTGTAATCCACGATCCTTCATCTTTACAATTACGAAACATCATCCGGAATTCATATCTTTCCCACTTCCATTACAAAAGTCATCCTTGCTACCATGGCTCTTCCTAAACATGTCGATGTCCTCATTGTAGGCAGTGGCAATGCCGGTTTTGCAGCAGCCCTCTCAGCCGCTCAGAACGGCGCAGGAAGTGTCCTCCTTATCGACAAGTGCCCCGAAGACTGGGTCGGTGGAAACTCCTATTTCACTGCTGGCGCCTATCGAATTGCCCATGGCGGACTTCAAGATGTCCTGCCAATCGTCAACAACGTCTCGTGGGAACAAGCCGGGAAGATCGATCTTGCTCCTTACACTGAGAAGGACTTCCAAAACGATATGGACAGAGTCTGCATGGGACGCTCAGACCCCGAACTCTCGAAGAGCCTTATTCAGAACTCCAATGCTACTATCAAGTGGCTTGCTGCGAATGGAATACGATTTCAACTTTCCTTCAACAGGCAGGCATATGAGGTTGATGGGAGGATCAAGTTCTGGGGTGGTATGTGCATCAAGACCGAGGATGGAGGCAAGGGTCTCATTCAGGACTATCTTGCTGCCATCAAGAGGCACAATGTTCAGGTTTCGTGGTCAACTGGCCTTACTGGATTGAAGAAGCACTCCTCCGATGACGGCTACGAGGTGGAAGTGTCTCTCAATGGTTCCAAACGTACATTAAACGCTGGTGCTGTCATCTTGGCTGCCGGAGGCTTTGAGTCGAATCCTCAGATGCGAAGTCAGTTCCTTGGACCTGGCTGGGACTTGGCCATGGTTCGAGGAACACCTTACAACACTGGTGATGTTTTGGGACTGGCCATCCAACAACTTGGCGCGCAGGCTGTGGGCAACTGGTCTGGCTGCCACTCTGTTGCTTGGGACGCCAATGCAAACCCCAACACGGGTGATCGAGAAGCTTCCAACGAGTACACCAAGTCAGGATACCCTCTCGGCCTCATGCTCAACGTCGATGGCGAGAGATTCGTCGATGAGGGTATTGATCTTTGAAACTATACCTATGCCAAGTTCGGCCGGGCCATCCTCCAACAACCCGAGCACCTCGCTTTCCAGGTCTGGGACTCCAGAACAAGCGGTTGGCTACGGGGAGAAGAGTACCGCGAGGCACGTGTTGAGCGCATCACTGCCAATACGCTTGAGGAGCTAGCCGACAAGTGCGCAGAACGTGGTCTTCGAAACAAGGCTGCCTTTATTGAGACTGTTCGTGAGTACAACGAAGCGGTCTATGCTCACCGCCACGAGAACCCCAATGTCAAGTGGGACCCTGCCATCAGAGATGGACTATCAACACAGTCTTCCACGAAGAAGCTTGCTTTAGCCAAATCTAACTGGGCTCTGCCTTTGGACAAGGGACCTTATGTTGCAGTAAAGGTCACATGTGGCGTCACCTTTACATTTGGTGGTATCAAGATTGATCCCCAAACTGCTCAGTTGATCCATCGTTTAACTGGCAGTCCAGTGCCAAACGTTTATGTTGCGGGAGAGATGGTCGGGGGTCTGTTCTACTCCAATTACCCTGGTGGAAGTGGCCTGACTTCGGGTGCTGTTTTTGGGGCCAAGGCTGGAAAAGAGGCCGCGAAATCTGTTGCGGGCGGCCGATCAATCTCAAGTCGCCTATAGACCGGTCTTGTGAAGTACGGATTTATTGAAAATAGACCATGGAATGCTACATACTTTTATCAATTCTTACACGAGCTCTACCAAAGATATGCATAACGTGCCACTCATGATAAGCTGACAGCATATCAACAGTAGCAAGTCCTGCAAAAAAAACAGCTATTTGCATCAAACTTAGCTCGTAACTCAGGTCCGAAAAGCCTGAGTATCTGCCTAAACAATCAGAAAGCTCACTTCGGGACTTCTCAGAATCTCCAACCAGTTCAGCCCTTCGGGAGCGTTGACCCGTTCCCTCCAGATAAGCTCAAGCGTTTCCATCGCGGTATACAGAAAACCCCACGGAAAGAGACGTGATTGTCTTTTCATTCTATCCATTATCCACGCTTGCTGACCAGGATCCCTCGATTGAGCTCCAGCAATGAACGTTGGCCAAAAGGATGTCTTGAAGTTGGGGTCCTCATCAGTGATATGGCGGAGGTGAAAGATGAGCCCGTGCTCGAGATCCTGCTCCGTATTTTCCGGTAAAAAGGTCCTGACGGAAGGAATGGCGTACATGATGTATAGACAACACGCCATCTGATGTGTATATCCTGTGTGTATCCGGCTTGAGATATCAGTGACCTGCCGGCCGAGAGGAACTTGCTGGATATCCTGAGACCACGTTTCGACGTTGAATGTCATGGCTTCCATAAATAATTCCAGGCCTTTCGTAGACGTTCCATCTACATCATTGTTGCTGGAGGACTGCCTCTGTAGTATGATTGCAGTTGACCACAGAATCTGGAGGATTTCAGCAGGGCAGCAGATAAAACTGTTCCGGGCGGCATAGTGGATAGCAGATGACGCGATTGTAGTGTTGAGAGCAAGAGAAGACTGCGGAATCTGGTCCATGAATGTCAAGGCAAATACATAGAAGCTGACACATCAGTTAAGGTCCGCCGCCTCGAGGAAAAGAATAAAGCTTACATGTAGCAATCTGATATAACAAAGTCCTTGAGCATCTCGCCCACGCTAGTAGCCGGCTGAGCATAGCTTAGCAACCAGCCAATTCCGTCGAGATGTGCCTTGGAGCCATGTTTCTCCGAGTCTATCATATCGGCGGTTACAAGAAGCATAGCAGCTGTCAATACCATGTCGCGTCCGTGGGTATCCAGGTCTTCAAATGCCATGCGAAGAAGATAAAGTGCTTTTTGTTTAGCCGCCAGTGCATCGAGCATAGCTCTCTGAGATGGATCCCAGTTACTATCGTCGTTTGGTCTCGCCAGCGACCTGTCGGTTTCTGGTCTTAGAACATTCGACATATGTAGAGCTGCGGCAGTTATCATCGTGTATTGCAGGACGGGGTTGCAGAATCCCATAGATAACAGTCTTGGGAACGGGTTGTGGCCAGGTAGGTCTATCGCTACAAGTTGGGGACAAAGGCCATTCGCAACTAGTTATTCGTAGTCAGCAAAGGGCATAGAAAGACAAACAAGGGAAGACAAACAATAAGATAAATAATAATGATCGTTTGTGCTCATGTCGCAGAACACCGGGTCAGTCAAGATGCCGTAAGGTTGTATGCTATCATCAAGATCCAGATCCAGCGAAGGATTGCTGCTTCTGGTTTGATTGGCAGTGTTTGTAGCCAGTCTCCTTTCATCTGTGTCTATCTGACTTGATGATGAATCATCTTGATCGTGTAAAGGTATCTTTTTGCCAGATAACCTCCCTCGGCTGGCTACAGAATCCGTCCATCTCCACAGTGTACCATATCCAAGGCATTCCTTGCCCAATGATATGCACTTTCGACAAGAGGGGACGGATCCATCACAGCGGAACCTTTTTCGCCGACAGTTGTGACATCCATTTGGGTTTGTGCGCTGCGAACCCATACAGACCTGTGACACAAGCTGGTAAGAGCGCCCTGACTGTAAGTTTCCTGGTAGAGCCAAGTGGAGGTTCGAGATCGAGTGTATGGAGAGGAAGAGAAATCTCCAGATCCAGTCCATTCGTGACAGCCCCGGTTTTCAATGGCGGGGAACGCTTGAACCAGTAGCAACGGACCAACGGATATAACAGTCTGAATGTCTTAAACCCGCCCCCGAAGATCCATCAGAACGTCATCACTACCGGTTTAACTGCAGCATTTTGATAATTACCGTGGTATCCTAAAAATAGAATGCGGCTTATTTTATTAACACATCTATCTGTCCGAGATTGCGATTTTTCTTTCCGAGATGGCTTGCGGTCTCATCCCAATTCATTGAGATTTCTCTGATTCTGCACTTATCCCACAGCGCCAGTTTCAAATCTCCAGTTCAGACATTCTAAGCCCCTTCAAATTCCTTTTGAAACTCTGCAGAACTCTTCACATGGCCCCGAGAAGGAATTATCTTCTCCAAAATGACCCGGTGAAGCTCCTCATCCCCATCAGCACAAGCATCGCTGATGACTGTTGTTGCAAATTCAGCATCAGTCGCTGTGACTGCCGTTCTCAGAACACAGCCAGAAGTGCTCAGGCCAGAGAGAACAACAGACTTAATGTCCTTCTTCTTCAGATAGTCAAGTAAGCCTGGGGACTTGAGCGCTGAGATATGTCCCGGAACTCGGTGAAAGGTGAGCTCGTCTTTGTCATCGGCCCGAAGTTCAGCTGGTTCGGGTTGTTCCAGCGTCTTCATGGTCTGCAAGAGCCCTTGGAAGCGTTCGACGCCCTTGCAGGCCGGGAAGGGAGTGCCGTTTGCGTCGATGAGGCAGTGAACAACGGTGATGTTGTGAGCCTTGGCCCATTTTCGGAGTTCCACTGCGACCTTCAAGGCTGGCTCAGAAGTTGGACCCGCAACCTTCTCGATGAATAATGTGTACCAATCGAGGAGAAGGAGAGCAGTCTCAGAGGGCTTGTAGGCGCTCGGAGAAGAAGCGTCAAGTGCAATGGTAGACATGGTGATGATTTTGAATCTGATTGCTGGGTGCTTGGTTTGAGATGAGAGTTAGGCTTGGAGGATAATCAACCGGCAGTAGAATATGACTCTTATATACTTCTCTGAAATTACGAGATCAACACTTCAGGATGATCAGTGGACTTAGATTTGGTGGACTCGGCGATATGTGCAATTAACCCCGTCTGGCGTTATGAGGTTATCCCCAGTCGGTGCCGATTCGGCAAGCCGTTTCTATTGTTTTGCCCCACTGCAGGGTAGGGTACTCAATATCTGTCATCCTGATTGAAGAGTGCAGCCAAAGCAATCTGATTGTCTTTCAAAGGGTTTGGAAGAAATAACATAGACATAGGCATTCTAGTGCTAATATTAGCATTAATACCTATAATATCAATAGCTTGTATAATCTATATCCCACTGCAAGACTTTTCAATCATTGCCAAATGAGACAGTTCCAAGGCCCATAAAGAACCTAAGTATTTAAGTACAATATTCATAAACACTAATAATAATCTTCCTACAACGCTAACCACTGCATCTGAAAACTAGTAACCTCAGTATCTGAAATTGAAATGACTAAATTTCTGTTGTCGCTTTTGACCTCTACGAATGACTCAGAGCCAAGGAGCCGTTCGCTATTACCCCAAGTAACCTTTTGAGTGTTGCAGTGGAGAGTCCAGTCTCCCCGGCTGAAAACCCGTGTTAACTCCACATTCCCATTAGCGCCAGGTTCAAATACAGCAATATCAAACCGCAAGATGTTTTCTTTCAGTAGAAAGACTGCCCGATAAACATCAACAGTCTGCCCAACCTCGTCCAGCGCGGGCTCGGAGTAGTGTTGGTTGTTGGGGCCCCATGGATTCTCATATAGTCGCTGAAAACCCTTGGAGACATTGAGTCGCGCAAGCGGGAGGATGGCATTACCTTGCATGGGTGTGTTTTGAACATAGTGCCCATTTTCATCATGGATGTCATCCCTGCGTGGATACAATAGACCTCCATTCCTTATGACAGGGCTGAAGTGTTTGTCTGCATATGCGAGCATGCCATGTAAGACCTCCTCATCACCAGTCTCCGCGGCAAGGGCAGCCACCCAGCCAAACGCATCGGCTGCAAATGGATCGGTGGGGACCGTGGACGCACTGCTAGTTATTTCTGGCAATTTCAACGAGATTGTACCGTCATGCAACCTTTCTATTATCTTATCTCGCTTTTTCTGGTAATTGTCTTCAACAAATTGGGGTCTCCAGGCGTGCATGAGCAGAGCAGCCCAACAGTCGCCACCGGTACCAGTGCTTGGGTATAACACCTTGTTGTGAGTAGACACGAAGGTATTGTAACCGCCATTTTGACTTAGGCTTCCGCCAAACTCTTCCCATGCTTTCACATATCCAGAAGTTACTTCTTGAGCGGTGGTTGTTCCGTGCAAGGCGTCACTTAGACGAAAGCCTAAAATCGGTGGCTGGTTGCAGATCTGAAAAACACAGTGAGGCTCACAGGCAACGCCTAGGAATCCACTCTCGACCATGTTCCAATACACCTTATCGTTTATGCTGTTTTGATCGTATTCGAATGTGAAAGCACCGTCACCCCACAGAACTGGATCGTACGTCATAGTAAGCGCTCCCGGCTTTTGGTATCTGGCATCATCAAAAAGACTATTGTATAACAAAGTCATTGTTTGAACATAAGCGCTGTACATGATGTTATCTTTCGTGACGGGATCAACCCAACCCTCGGTCCTTGGGGTTCGCGCAATTCCTCCACCCGTGTTCGCATCGCGCCAGTAGTACCAACAGTCTGGTGATAGTATTTTGTTGATCATCTTTTCCATGGTAGATTTAAATAAACCTGGTGCGGCCGGCAAACGATGAAAGTGCGCCAATGCAAGGGCATAAAAAGAATATGCAAGCTGGAAGCGGTAGGCACCGAAACCGTCGTTAAGATCCATTCGGCCCATCATATTGGACCAATCCCCTTTCAGTTGGCGAGCCAGGTTGCCAATATGTCTTATACTGGCGACTTGACTTTTACTCATTTTACCGTAAGACTCAGCCATCGTTGAGTCCTGGTCTAATGCAGTAAGGTACTGGGCTGAGACCTTTGCGTCAAGGTTCATACTCAATACTTTCTCAAGTCTCTTGATGACATCTTCTTTGTTGAGATAGTCGTTGAGGTTATCAATAACTTGGCCATCTGGCGCAAGAATGAAGGTTATGGCAGTATGGGATATAGTGTAGCCTTCCGGTACACTATTGTCTGTCTTGTGCTGTGCAAAGACATGGAAGGCTTGTCGAACAGATTCGAGCTGCTCCTTGGTACCAGTCAAGCCGACGAAGTTCGACGCTCCATTTTTATCAAGAAAATCGGATAGTGTGCTCGGAGTGTCACGCTCCGAATCGACTGAGATGTAAACTGCATTGATTCGCTTTGAAGTCTCGGGTCCAAGATCGTCTAGGACAGATTTCAAGCGCTCAATCGCTCGAGGGCATACAACTTTGCAGTTGGTAAAGCCGAAAAAGACAAGAGTATATTTTCCATGAAAGTCTGTTTCTGTTACCACAGCACCGCGGTGGTTGAGGAGTGAAAATGTTGGTTTGAACGTGCTTGTAGTCATTGTAAAACCTGTCAGGACTCAAGAATCCAGCTACTTGAGTTGATTGATAGGAGGACAGGGCTTATATTTCAATACTACAAGTCACCATATTACACTGGTATATCCTTTTATGTGTCATTGGCAGGGTTGGAAATTAGTT
>JAAQPG010000933.1:0-12357 GCA_013186905.1 Fusarium udum | reverse complement strand
GAGGAGGAGGAGGAGGAGGAGCCTGGGGCACACGAAGAAGAGTTGGCAATCCAAGAAGCAGAGGAGGAAGCAGCTCGGAAAGCAGAGGAAGCAGCAGCTCGGGAAGCAGAGGAGGTAGCTATCGCTGAGGAGGAGAATGAGCTCGAGGCCCTTCAAGCCAAGAAGTCAAGAAAGGGCAGACTGGGCAGAAAAGACACCGAGCGGCTTCGAGTCTTGGAAGATAATGCAGCGAAACGTGCCGAAGAACGCGCTGCTAAGGAAGCAGCAGCCGCGGAAGAAGACCTTGGAGCTGATGATGCTGAAGAGGAGGAGCAAGAGGAGCAGGAGGAGCAGGAGGAGCGGGAGGGGGAAGAAGAAGAGGAGGACGAGGAAGCAGAAGAAGAAAAAGAGGACGAGGACGAGGAAGAGGCCGAAGATATCGATAATGGCGAAGTGGGCAAGGGGGGAGATGATGATGATGCTGAGGATACAGCAGCTAATGAGGCGGCAGAAGCCGCAGCTCGTGAGGTGGTCGCAAAAGAACTTGAGGAGCTTGACTCCCTCCAGTTCAAGAAAGCACGAAAAGGTAGGCTCAGCAGAAAGGATACCGAACGACTTAGAGTTCTAGAGGAGAACGCTACCCAGCGTGCTGCAGAGCTAGCCGCCAAAGAAGAGGCTGCCGCAGCAGCAGAAGGCGAGGAAGCCGATGTAGTCGAATTCGGCAACCCTCCTGAAGATGAGAAGTCGGACATTGAAGCCGAGGACAACGATGAGGATCAAGAAGCGGACCCTGAAGACACTGGGAATAAAGAATCGAGTGACGTCGAAAATGAAGCTATTCCTGGCGAAGACGAAGGAAAGGAACCAGAGGTACTGCCAAAGGACCAAGTCCCCGAAGCCCCTGCAGATGATGAGATTGTCGAGGTCATCGACTTATCGCCAAAGAAAGAAAGGAAGAGTAGGAAGAGCAAATCCCGTCGCGATGCTCCTCCGCCCCCTCCAGTTCCAGATCCTCCATTGACGCCACCACCTGAGCCGAAGCAGTCTCGAAGGCCCAAAATTCATCGCGAAGGAACTTCATTTGGCCGGTGGGCTACAACACCACATGAAGAGAGGGATGAGCCCCAAGAGAAGTCAACTAGACATAGACGGCGAGAGGAAAAGACGTTGTCCAAGGGTTCCTCGTCCGACAAAGTCGAGAAGACTCCATCACGATCTCGTGGCACTGCTTTGTTCAGTAAACCGCCACTCACTCGTTCCGCTACCATGCGCGAGAAGAAAGACGGCATCAGCAGCAAACGTCGCCACTCTACTAATGCTCGCGGACTTGTATCGCCTCCTCCTGAAGATGTGCTCATAGGCGAGGATGATTTAAGCAATCGCCGCAAGTCGCGTAAACCTCGATCACGCGAAGATGAAGATGCAATGATGTCCGGTGCCGCTCCTGTGCCTGATAGGTACGAACGACGTCGTTCAAATAAACCACGGTCGCATGAGGACGATGATTTGGTTATGGTAGATTCTGAACTTGCGCCCGACAGACGCGAGCGCCGCCGGTCTCACAAATCACGATCACGCGAAGAGGAAGAAGTCGCCGTGGCCGAAACCGAACGTCGTCGGCGAGCCAAGAGATCGAGGGATGAAGAGCCCGTGATGGTGGAGCCTGACGTTCCTTTTGACGCACCTCCACGAAGTTCCAAGAAGTCCTCAGGTTTCGCTGGCCTTTTCAGTGGTCTGCGAACGCCGAAGACCGAACGACCTGACCCTCTGCGACGTCGCAGTACCTATGCGACAACTGACGACGAAGCCTTGCGCAACGCCAAAATGGATGGTGATGCAGTATTAGTAGATGCTGACCGCGAAGCAAGACGAGCTGCACGCAGGGCCAAGAGGGCTGCTGAAAGCGGTCCTGACCCCGAGGAAGCAGCGCGTCGAGCTCGAGATGAGATACGCCGTGAACGACGTCGACAGCGCGAGGAAGAAGCCGATCCTCTAAGGCAAGATAAAGAGGCCCGCCGTGCTGAACGCAGACGACAGCGTGATGAAGATGTAAGACGAGCCCAGGAGGAGCGACAAGCGCAAGAAGAACAACAACGACTGCAAGAGGAAAAGGAGGCACAAAGAGCTGAACGTAGGCGCTTGCGTAGAGAACAGGAAGCAGCCGCAGCCGCAGAACAAGCCGAAGACGAAGAGACTCGTCGAGCTGCCAAACGTGAACGCCGCCGCCGCGACACAAAGCGAGCTGCTCGAGGTGCAGAAGAGGAGGAAGGTCGACAGCGACGAAGTCAGCAATCTGCAGACGAATATAATCAGCGGAGATCCCATCGTCGCGAAGAGAGACCGCAGGCTCCAGCTTGGCCTCATTCTGGAACTTCATCATGGGTCAAGGAACACTCTGACGCGCCCCCTCCTCCTGACCTCGGTGACGCGGGTGAAGCAAATGGTGGACAGACCGAGGACGAGATGGCAAGACGTGAAGCTCGTCGAGCTCATCGATCGAAATACGAGGAAGAGCCCACAGAAGAGACCGAAGATCGGCGAAGACGACGAGCAAGGCGAGACGACCGTGAGCGCGGTGGTCGAGATAGAGAACGTCACCGAGATAGGCGCTCGGAAGGCAGTGACGAGCGACATCACAGCCGTCGAGCGTCAAACTTTATGGAGGCAACAACAACACCTCGCACAAGTTGGTGGAAGAAGATCGCCGGATGATGGATGAACGAACGAACGAACGAACGAACGATACATGAGAGTCTATTTCAAGCGAGCGTGTTTGCCAATGCTATTTAATTGTTTGTCACTACCTCATGCATTTCGTTGTGGTGCTCTTGTTTTTGGTAACCACGTTCTATGTTAACATGACACCAACATGGATATGGTATATGGTCGGTGTTTAGGTTTGGCTTGGCATTATCAACTCATGGCATATCAGGGATTGGTGCTTTGAGTATATTCTAGCATTGGATATTGATCTTGACTGGTATGGTATTTGAAGTCTGGATAAGTATGTACTTGGACTGTATATGCTGGATATAGCGAACTGTTGTACTACATGTATACCCAGGAAACAAGGCACGATGTAAACTCAATAAATGGTTTTTGTTTAGAATTTACTCGTTATCAAAGCTACATATTTCGATGCGTGACCATCTAGATTATTGGAGGTCTCTTTGTGTCCATTCTAACAAGTCACATTGCTGTCCACTACCCAGAGGCAAAGGGCACATTTTCCACTATATTTGTCAATTTCTTGGCCTTCTTCCTGGCTGTACAAACGCCACTTCTAGCTTGTGGAACTACACGAGTTGGTGGTAATTCAATCCAATTCGCATGATAATTAAATTGAATTCCTTGGGTGACTTCTTCACGCAATGATAGAGGTAATTCCAATATAGCCTGTCTCTTGTCCTAATCATCCTGGAGCATCCTCCCTGGTCTCGAGGTCCATGTCTCACTCCACTTACCACCCACTAACCTTAGTACATGCCACTCCCAAGTTGCGCTGACGACACCTCAACCTTCAAGCCAACGTTCCCTTGCAAACCACCACCACCGAACTACAACTACACACCTACATTGCAGCCGCAGCACAACTTGGTCTACTCAAGCGCCGCTCCCAGGCGCTACATCTACTTCTTCTGCAGCATATCGATGAGGTGACCACCAACGACCACGTCAATCAGTTGACGACCGACAACGACGAGCTGTGACCCAACACCTCGGGCGCTCTCGTCATTCGACCATGGCTGCGCCGGGCAAAGGGTCGCGATGGGGAGCGTTCCTCTCGTCGGCCTTTGAAGGCGTCGAGAATCGTCTCGATAACTTACTTGACGAAGACCAACAGGCAGCACAAGGATATGAGCAGCAGCAGGGAATGAAGGCCGCGCCCACGCCCTCGCCATCACCAAGCCCCAAACCGACTGCATCTAGTATGCCTCTCTTTTCTCCTCCCCGTGTTCTTGTGCGGGTAGACTGTCGCATGCTGACTCCTTGTTCTTTATAGCTGCCGCCCCGAAGCCCAACCGTGCCAATGATCGTCTGCAAGCCAGGTTGGCCAAGGCTATGGCCTCGCGAACCTTGCAGTCGTCTCCTCGCAGCTCCATCGATACTTCTCGTAGTTCGGTTGATAAGGAACGCCCTGCTAGCACTGAACCCGTAGTGACGAGACAAAGCATCGAAGTATCGGAAATCAAGCCAACTGAACCCGCCAACCAAGTCGACAAGTCAACCTCCTCTGACAGCCCAGCTTCAGCCCCTCCAGCTGAACAACCAGCGACATCTGAGGGAAGCGATAGTAGGGAGGTTAGTGAACAAAACCTCAAGCATGATTTCCCCAACCCGATTATCGTTGAGCCGCCTTCTGAGGCCGAACCTCGAAGTGCACCAGAACAAGAATCTACGGACAAATCCAGCATCCAGCAAAAACCGAACAGCCCCATACCAGATACTAAGCATCCTGTAGAGGCACCACAGATCGTAGATGCTCCAGTTGAAGAGTCACAGAAAGGCCAGGACGCCCCTCAAGCTCACGCGCCTCATTCAGAGGAGATTCAAGAGTACATTGAGCAAATCGACTCACTACAAGCCAAACTGCAGTTTCTATCTAAAAATGCCGCCGATTCAGCTAGGCTGACTGCAAGTTCTGCTGAAGCGGGTAGTGTAGAGCGCAAATTGGCCGAAAAGGATGAGAAGATCGCTCTGCTGATGGAGGAAGGACGAAAGCTTTCAACTTCAGAGCAAAAGTTCCGAACAACTGTTCGCAAGCTGCGCACCCAGATTATAGACAACGAGAAACAGGCCAATGAATTCAAAAAAGGTAAAGAAAAGGCTCTAGCCGAGGTGGAATCCCTACGTAGTCGAATCAACAACAAGGAAGAGCAAGAGAAGAGAAATGAGGAAATGCGAAAAGCGAGCGCCACGCTCCAGAAGGAAATCGACGCCCTGAAGAAAGACAAAGCTGTCAATGAGGAGGCATATCGACGTCTGGAGCAAGAATCTAAAGCCAAGACTGAGCAAATACAAGCCACCCACACTGAGGCATTGAAAAAGGCGCTAGATGTTGAGAAGAACAAACAGCAGGAACTTGAACGCACTATCGCATCACTGCGGTCAGAAAAAGAGGCATTGGTTGAGAAATTGCGCCTGACTGAGGTTGAGTGGCAAGAAAAGTTAGACCGGGCATTAGAACGTGGTCGGAATATTGAAGAAGAGCTGAAACTTGAGCTGAGAGCGGCCGAGGGCAAACTCGAGGCAATGAGAGTGACGGCCGAGGAGGCTTCTGCAGGATCTGGTGGTGACATCAAGTTGATACGACATATTGAAACCCTACAATCGCAGTATGCATCAGCCAGCGAGAACTGGCAAGGTATAGAGACCTCACTCCTGACTAAGGCTGCCAGCCTTGAAAAGGAGAGGGACGAAGCGCAACGGCGAGAGTCAGAAATGCGGAAGAAGGCTCGTGACGCGGTAAATCATATGTTCTCGACAGTAAAAAAGGGGAAAGATGGCTGACACCTTCAACAGGCAACTCGGTATAAGCGACTCGAGGATGAGCTTCAGGACGTAAGTCCAGCTCTCACAGTCGCTCGGCAAGAGCTTGAGACATGTCGTGAAGAGCTTGCTGCCCTCAGAATTCAACACAAGAGCGCGGAGACGGCCCTTGAACAGGCACGCAACGAGCTCGAGAAGCAACAGCGAGCGGCGAGCAGGGAGGTTTCGGCCGAGGCCGAACGAAGGCAATGGGCAGATGATGTTGCTACAAGCACACCCCGGTCTCAGAGCAGACCGGATTCCCCCTTGCTCTCTGTTGCCCGAACCTTTAGCTCGGACTTCATCGGGCTTCCTGTACCAGCAAGACAGCCTCGTCGAGTGCCCACACCGGGAAGCCAAACCGAAAGTGCCGGCGATGGCTTCTTCTTTGGACGAAGAATGTCCAGTCAACCTCCTCGCCCTAGTGCTTTGTCCACGGCCGGTCATGCGATACCTCCTCCACCCCCTTTCTCGCCCTTTGAGCCACCTACCGAGTCACCACGCGCCGCATCACCGCCGCCAGATCGTGATGATGGTCTAGATGACGGTGACCCTTCATCTCCCCGCAACGTTGCGCAAGACATGATTTCGGTCTCAACAGTTGGGGCTGGCCCTTCCGTTCAGCTCGTCGAGAGAATGAGCGCGGCAATTCGACGACTGGAAGCCGAGAAGGTGGCTGCCAAAGAAGAGATGGCTCGTGTATGCAGCCAGCGAGACGAAGCGCGATCTGATATTGTGAACCTGATGACAGAGCTGGAAACACAAAAAACCGCTTCAGCACGGGTAACAGAGTTAGAAGCAGAAATAGAGAACATCAACTCGCGATATCAGACAACATTAGAGATGCTGGGCGAGAAGAGCGAGCTCGTTGAGGAGCTCAAGGCTGATGTCCAGGACGTCAAGGATATGTATCGCGAGTTGGTGGAACGGACCGTGATGAAGTAAGAAAAGGGAAGAACTTTGATTCTATTTGACTTCGTTATCTTCTGCCTTGTTTTCGTTGCTTTCTCGTCTTCGCATATTAGAACCGGGAAAAGTCGTGATGTGTTGCACCTTTTTCTTCTTTCTTCCAGCATGTATTCCTAGCTACCCTAGCAACTCGATACCCTCACGCTCTGCACCTTGTAAGACATATCGGCGTACCTGTTGACAAAGAGACAGATTTAGATGGGAGTGTATAGAGTGGTGCGAAGAGAAGAGAGCCAAGAACTCCATGTTTTGTGGTGTTCTAGAGATATACATACTTCTTTGTCTGGTGCCAGATCAAGTGCTAGCTCATCCGCGCTGTTCTTTAGGGTGAAATCGGCACCTTCTTTGAGGAGGGCGACAGCAGTGTCTCCTAGAGAACAGAGGTTAGTGACTTTTTGACGCCGGTGGCAAAGAGAGTCTTTTTACCATGTCCCTCTGCAATTGCATGATGAAGGGGGGTGAAACCCTCATTATCAGCAGGGTTTAGCGGACTTCTGTTTTTGAGAAGCAGAGTCACCATTGGCACAGAACCGACAGCAGCAGCGCGATGTATGGGATACTGGCCCCTGCGATCGCGTACGCGGGTCGACGCGCCGTTGTCGATCAGAACACGGGCAATATCAAGGTTCTTCTTGGAGGCGACAAAGTGAAGGGCAGTCTATATGGTGAGCTTGGATGGTTCTCAATTTAGGTTTAGTGATTGAAGCGTTACCTGTCCAGCAGAGTCTTCGAGGTCCGGTGAGTATATTTGGGTTGATAGATGGAGAGCAAGACTTACTCTTGAGGTTCACGTCCGCGTCTTTGGACATGATAAGTTTGACAACAGCTTCACCCTCTGGGACACTGGCTGAGATCATCAAAGGGGACCATCCGCTTTCATCCTAGAATGTGTCGGTTATTGTCCTGGAGGTGGGGGCAGACTTTCAATGAGAAGTCGTTGCTCACCTGGACATCAGCATCGAAACTGCGTTGGTTGGCTAACAACTGGACAATGTCCAAGTTGTTAGAAGAAGCTGCCCAGTGTATTGGATACCGACCATCATCGTCCTTTCGTTGCGACAATTTTGGGTCTGACTGTCCAAGAAATCAATGTCTGAGATTTACAATTATAAAGGTGAATGCTGACCTTGAGAAGCCCTTCAAAAACAGTTACTGTATTTGCCGATTAGTGGTGATCCCAGTCATGAAGTTGTCTAATTCATTAAGCATACCTCGCCCCTCACGAGCAGCGGCATGAAGAGGGAACTTATCATCCATATCCATACTGCCTATGAAGCAACAGAAACTGATAAGAAGATAAATATTGTTAATAAACTCCAGTCGCTTTGGAGATATCAAACAAGTGCTACTTGTTAGTGCGACGACTGGCCGTAGGTAGCTGATCTTACGTAGATCCCTGTTAGCGCAGAAGAGAGCTAGGAGGAAGTTAAATACTGCTAACCTAAGGTAGTGGAGAGCAAGATACCTGTAGGTACTAACTTACTTACCTATCCGAACCTCGTAGCCACACATCTGTGGCGCTAGTGCGTAGAAAAATCTAGCGCCACACACGGCTGACCAGCCTTTACACGCTTCCATCACAAAAAGACCCCAGTTTATCATCATCATCATCAATTTCCCCAGCCGTCATCCAGGTACTTTTGAGTCGCAAACTCAAGCGCACATACATAATGGAGACACCAGAAGTGTCTCAAGATGCTCTTCGACTCAATGCCCTCGCCGCACAAAATGCGAACGTCTCGAGAACAGTCTACGCTCATGCATCCGAACGATCGACCACAAAGCGCCAGAAGCTAGACGACGCGTCCGAGGACCCCATCATCAAGAGACGGTTCCGCAACGAATACTCAGATGTCGAGACTTTACCGCCATCAATTACCGCGAAACTTCCAACGAAACAGCCTGGGAAGAAGACGTCTAAGGCTGGTGTGCCTGCTCGCCCAGCAATGAAACTCCTTGAGGGTGCGCCTAGTTCGGGCAAGGCATCTGCTCCTGCTACCAGGGACGGAATTACACCACAGAACATGAGTCTTACGTCAAGAGGAGTGCAAGGCATTCAGCAGCAGAAGCCAGAATGGCACGCGCCATGGAAGTTAATGAGGGTCATCTCTGGTCACCTCGGTTGGGTGCGTAGTCTGGCTGTTGAACCTGGCAACAAATGGTTTGCAAGCGGCGCAGGAGATCGAACTATCAAGATTTGGGACTTGGCCACGGGCTCGCTGAGGTTGACTCTTACTGGACATATCAGTACTGTGCGCGGCCTCGCAGTGTCCCCTCGTCATCCTTACCTCTTCTCTTGTGGCGAAGACAAGATGGTCAAGTGCTGGGATCTCGAGACTAACAAAGTCATCCGTCACTACCACGGACATCTTAGTGGTGTCTATACTCTTGCCCTACATCCAACCCTCGATGTTCTGGTCACTGGCGGTCGCGATGGTGTTGCCCGTGTCTGGGATATGCGGACCAGAAGTAACATTCATGTCCTGTCTGGCCACACCCAGACGGTTTCCGATCTTGTTTGTCAAGAGGCTGACCCTCAAGTTATCACCGGATCTTTGGATTCGACAGTCCGACTCTGGGATCTCGCAGCTGGCAAGACCATGGGTGTACTAACTCATCACAAGAAAGGTGTTCGTGCTCTAGCAACACATCCATCAGAGTTCACATTTGCTAGTGGCAGCACAGGGAGTGTCAAGCAATGGAAGTGCCCTGAAGGTGCTTTCATGCAGAACTTCGAGGGCCACAATGCTATTATTAACACGATGAGTGTTAACGAGCAAAATGTCTTCTTTACAGGAGGTAAGTGATACAATTCGATCTTCCTCGCCACATGTGTCTAATCTGAACTGTAGGCGATAACGGCTCCATGAGCTTTTGGGATTGGAAGACTGGCCATCGATTCCAATCTCTTGATACCACAGCGCAACCCGGCTCTCTTGATGCCGAGGCAGGTATCATGAGCTCAACATTCGATCGCTCTGGCCTACGTCTGATTTGTGGTGAAGCTGATAAAACAAGTAAGTCTCTATCTTGTCTTTGCATGCTTGTCTTTGCCTTGCTAATGCATCTATCCCAGTCAAAATCTGGAAGCAAGACGAAACAGCAACAGAAGAATCACACCCCCTCGAATGGAAGCCCACACTGGCCCGACGAAAGTTTTAAAGGAGCAATTAGAGGTGGTATGTTTGTTATATTAAGGATGAATTGTCTCAGCACGCTGTTCGGGTTCTATACTACACTACAACTGTTATACACCGATACCCAAAGCCTTAAGGTCTCCGTCATCACGGAGGGCCATTTTTACTTCATCGTCTGCAATAGAAAGACGGAGCTTACTGGACCTCTCTGCGCGCTGAGCTTCAAGGTTTACCAGGCCGGCTGCTACTAATTCGAGCGCCGCCGTGTGAATGTGACCGGGTCTAGTCATCGTGCGCTGACTTCCCATCTGCATTCCTTTCAGGCCATTATTGAGAACTGCTGCTACGCCTGGAAGTGCTGCTGGAGCTCGAAGGCAGGCACGGTGTATCTCATCGAGGGTATCCCCGAAGGTTGTCTCGGCAAGACCTGTTCTTCGAATACGCAGCAAAAGAGCTGCCATGACAAGCTTGGACATCAAAGGCAGGCTTCGAAGGTGTTGTTGAACGGGATTAGTGGTTGCCTCGTTGATGGCCTTCTTGATTGTCGCAATAGTAACACGACCTGAACCTTTGGGTTGCGTTTGACTGTCTCGTTTGCTTGGAGTTGCAGGATCACTAGGAGTATCGGCCTCGGCGAGCTCTACAGCTCGGCGGCAGATGTCAAGGGCTCTCCGGGCGTCACCACTGACTGCGGCTACCTTTCGGCTGGCGAACTGTATAGCGTCAGGATCTACTATATTCCCAGGGACTCCTTCCAGTCGTGACTGAATGATCTTCATCAGTTGTTCGTGATTGTAACCAGGGAACGTGATACGTGTTAGACCTAAAGCTTTTGGTTAGTATCACAGCAACGTTTCAGATTGAGATAATACCTAGTCGACTGCTGATCTTGTTGCTGAGGGTTCTCTCGGGAAGATCCATGGTGTTTGCAACTGCAAGTACAATAAGACGGCTATGTCGCAAAGTGGGCCAGTTGAAGAAGTTGTACATGACGGCCTGATTCTTGGTGACTAGTTGGTCAAGCTCGTCCATGAGTACAACACAAGGAATTCGGCGAGGGCTGGGGTTGCTGAACTCTCGTTCCAGATGATCAAGAGCCTGCGCTGGACTGGCTCTCTCCCCTTTAAGGGCTTCCCAGAGAAGAGTATAGGATTGGTGGGGGTCCGTGATCTTCATACCATTGATCTCCACGAATATGAAATCGTCCAGCTCGTCAGAGCCTACAGCTTCTTCAAGCTTGGAGACGACCTCGCGGACCGTCGCTGTTTTTCCTGTTCCAGGTGTTCCAGAAATGTAAATACAGTTACCTGTGCCATCCGAGATAGCTGCTTCGAGATGAGAATAAACCAAAGAAAATTCCCCTTCCCGACAAGGAAGACTGGTTGGGACCGAGGAGACATGCAGGCGAGATCGTGCTATCTGGAAAGGTGAAGATTCAACTTGACTGGGCGACAGTTTGCGTGTGGCCAAAGGCGTAAACTCAAGTCTCTTGCTTGCACTCCTATAAGTAATTGTTAATAACTAACGCCAGGGAGAGGGGCTTTCATCACAAACCTTTTGACACGAGAGCCTGGTGTGGCTTGGCTCCTTCGTGAAGTTGGCGTAGCAGCTACCGAGCCCCGTCCTGTTTTGGTTGGTGTCTGCGGGATTTGAGCAGGATGGTAAGTATCATCAGAAGGTGATGGACTCCGAGCCTTTCGACGACGACGTGTGACTTTTGTACCAGTCTTGACCCTATCCATCAAGGCAAACAAATCATGCTCCCCCCCATATATTTCCTCCCATAAAAACTCGTCTGTGTATGTAGCAGTGCGGGTATTGCAGCCTCGTCGACAGACAAAGACCTTACCGAAGTCTGGATCATTTCGAGGAACCTTACCCTGGGGGTATCTCGCAAGAAAACCATCTTGAGACATGATCTTAGCTTTACCGTTGATTGATGCCAGGGGGTTGATATCCCATGATGGAGAGATATAGAGTTCATTCTATAAACTTTGATTAGTCTACATCCAACAGCGTCAAGGAGTTTCAAAGCTGACTGGGTAGTAATCGGATCGTTTCTTGTCCCTACTTCGGATCTCCTTTTCACTCGAAAACCACATAAAGTTTGCTGCTTTCTCTCCCTCGCCATCGTCTTCGACAAATTCGCAGATCAAGGCGATCCAGGCCTCATTAGAGCCATCGGCTTTGAGCATGACAGTGTCTCCAATTCTGCATTCAAATTGGCCAATCCTTGCCCCGACAATCCTGTCGCCTGTCACCTTTCTTCGTTTTCTATCGCTCTGTGTTCCATCACCTCGTTCGGTCGTTGAGGTAGAGTTGTAGATCCATTGCCATGATAGTTCTACGTCCGCAAGCTCATCGTCAGATAGATCTTGGGAAACTTTAGACAGTTGACGTTTTGTATTTTCTTCTGAATTGATGGGGGCCATTCTTTTGTCGTTATCCGGTGCCAGGTGCTGCCACAGCGATTGACGCGTCGCAGGAGACGCGACTGAAGTAACTAATTGGTTGCTATGGGCTATGCATATATCGGGGGGTTGTAGCCAAATACTATACTACTCCGTGTACCTATCTTGAGCATTTAGGTGGGCCAGGTAGTGGGGAATCTCTAACACCTACCAGGCACCCTACGCACCCCTCTTGTGCGTATTGATACTGTGCCTTACATCCATGGTCGCATCATTGCTGCCTTTAGGCCCTGATCGGCAAGCCCGGGTTAGGGCATGATCAGCAAGCCTGG
>JAAQPG010000932.1:0-40795 GCA_013186905.1 Fusarium udum | reverse complement strand
GTCGATTTGGCCTTCCGTAGAGCGAGGCTGTTCTAGAAATGGACACCGGAGCTGACTCGGCATCTTTGTCAGATTGTTTGTAACACGGGTTTTGCCCGGTTTTGCGAGCTTTTTCAGTTTATGGCGCGTTGAGGCTTGACTCGGCATCTTTGTAAGGCTCTTTGTCACACGGGTTTTGTGCGGGATTTGTGAATTCTGCGCTTTTGTGGCGCTTTGGAGGTTTGACTGTGCCTCCAAAGTGCCGGGGTTTTCGTATGGGGAATACGTCACTGATGAACACCGAGAGATCCGTATAGAAGCAAACATCAATATTGCAGCAGAATTGTCGGCATTGAGATGCCGCGAGACGCGTATGTCGGGAATGTCCATCTTGAACATGGGGAACTTGGTCAGTGACGACATTGCAAGATGAGATATATAAATATCACGGCTCACGATGGGGCTTGGTGTTTTGCAATTCAGCAATCACTCAGACTTCACTTACAAACATCTCAACTACTCCAAACTCCTCTACTTCCTTAATAGACTCATCTCATCAACTCCCTCACTCTTACAACACCTTTAACACATCAAGTTCAACAAAATGGCATTCGTCGCAAACGGAAATGAGTACGACTTCATCATCGTCGGCGGCGGCACAGCAGGAAACACTGTAGCAGGCCGTCTCGCCGAAAACCCCAACATCCGCATCCTCATCATCGAAGCTGGCATCCCCAACCCGCACCAAATCCCCGAAATCACCACCCCCTCCAAGGCCTTCAACCTACGAGGCAGCAAGCACGACTGGGCCTACAAGTCCACCATGATCAAGCGCGACGACTACGAGCGCATCGAGAAGCCCAACACGCGCGGCAAAGTCCTCGGCGGTTCGTCCTGCGCCAACTACTTCACCTGGATTCCCGGCTCTAAGCCTACCTTTGACGACTGGGAGGCTTTTGGCGGGAAGGATTGGAATTGGGAGGGTTGTGTGGAGTATCTTCGCAAGTGTGCGACTTATCATGATGAGGAGGGGCTTTATCCCGCTGAGCTGGGGAAGATTGGCACGGGGGGCCCTATTCAGATTGCGCATGCTGATCTTGTTCCTGAGATGCAGCCTTGGCGTGATGCTTTGACTGAAGCGTGGGTTTCAAAGGGTGAAGTTTTGACGGAGAATATTTATGATGGTGAGATGAGAGGTCTTACGCATTGTGTTGATACGATCCATGGGGGTCAGCGACAGGGAAGTTTCTTGTATCTCAAGAACAAGCCTAATGTCAATATCCTCTATGGCGTTCAGTCCAAGGAGCTGGCTGATCATTGATCCTCGCACCAACACTTGTCTTGGTGTCACCGTCATCAACCCTGATACCAAGGGAGAACTGAGTGTCTTCGCCAGCAAGGAGGTCATTCTATCTCAGGGTGTTTTCGAAACCCCCAAGCTTCTCATGCTTTCTGGTGTCGGTCCCGCCCAGGAACTCAAGAAGAACGATATCAACGTCAAGCTCGACTCTCCTCACGTTGGCCAGCATCTTCTCGATCACCCCATTGTTCCCTTTGTTCTCCAAGTCAAGGATGGCTTCGGTCTAGAGGACTACATCCTTCGAAACGGTGCCGCCAACAGCGCTGCTGTTGCTCAGTACAAGCGCGACAAGACCGGCCCTGTCAGCTCTGGTCTCCTCGAACTCGTCGGCTTTCCTCGCATCGATGAGCGTCTCGAGCAGCACCAATCCTACCGTGAAGCAAAGGCTGCGAACGGTGGCCTCGACCCCTTCGGTCCCAAGGGTCAACCTCACTTTGAACTCGATTTCGTTGGCATGTTCAGCACTGCTTTCCAATGGCACTACCCCGTTCCCGAGAAGGGTAACTACATGACCGTCATCGTCGATCTTCTCCGTCCACTTTCTGAAGGTCAGGTCACTCTTAACAACAACGATCCTCTTGTTCAGCCCAACATCAACCTCAACTTCTTTGGTAACGATCTTGATATTCTTGCTATGCGCGAGGGTGTCCGTTGGACTTATGATGTTCTTACCACTGGTAAGGGCTTCAAGGACATTGTGACAGGCGAGTATCCTTGGAGAATGCCTCTGGAGTCTGATGATGAGATGAAGAGGGCTGTCCTTGACCGCAGCCAGACTGGCTTCCGTAAGTCGAGTCTACCACAATATGAAGAACGTGTAATAACATGACTTACAGATCCCTGCGGTACTGCACGTCTCTCTAAGAACATCCAGCAGGGTGTTGTTGACTCTCGCCTTCGTGTTCACGGAATCAAGAACCTTCGCATTGCTGATGCCTCCGTGATCCCTGTCATTCCAGACTGCCGCATCCAGAACTCTGTCTACATGATTGGAGAGAAGGTGAGACCTTTTCAACCCATTCTGGTGATTACACTAACATGCTTTCTAGGGTGCCGATATGATCAAGGCTGACCATCCTGAGATCTTTGGCCAGGAAGCTCCTACCAGGGCCAACCCATTCACTAGCCGCCTATAGATAGATATAGAAACTTGATTAGAGGCACTTAGATTAGAATTTGTTCGCGTTTGAACATATCATATAGACTTGGTTGATTTTGCAATAGACTCTTTTATTTCAGTCTTTCGCTATCCATCTTAACATTGATGTAACAATACCGACCAAACCATCAGCTTCATGAACGGAGCCAAATTCATCCACCAATCATAGCTCCTCGGCGCGTGACTCACTCCACAATTGCATCATCTCATTCGTCCGTCAACATCATTCAATGATGGCTAAATGAGGTTCTCTTAAGAGTTGATAGACCTGGCAGCTCATGATTGTATCGCGCGTCTTCACTTGAAGCTCTCTTGATTATTTTAAATCTACCAAAAGCTACTAAGAAGAATGGCATCGACGGCTCCGATCAAAGTCTTACTGCTTACCAAAACTTGCGGCTATCGTCATGACTGCATTCCCGCCTTGATCTCAGCCTTCAACTCGCTACCATTCTCCGTGATTGAGACGGAGGATTCAACTGAACTTCTATCTCTATCGGACTACGATGTGGTTGCTCTCGGTCACAACACCGGCGATTATTTAACTGAAGAAGAAGTCACATCTTTGTTAAATTTCGTCGGGAATGGTGGTGGTGTTGTAGGCATTCATGCTGCTACATCCGGCTTGAAGACAAACGCCAGGTATACCAAGATTTTGGGCGAAGTGTTCAATGGTCACCCGCCGCCACAATGGATGACTCTTGCTGTCGAAACTCCCGAGCACTTCATCAACGACCATGAGTCTCTTCCTGGTCCAGACTCTGCACCAGAGGAAGGTCATGTC
Organism: Fusarium udum; assembly: GCA_013186905.1. Taxonomy (NCBI): domain Eukaryota; kingdom Fungi; phylum Ascomycota; class Sordariomycetes; order Hypocreales; family Nectriaceae; genus Fusarium; species Fusarium udum. Next base: position 37,513 of record JAAQPG010000932.1, on the reverse strand, counting down.
TGTCCTGTCAAGACAGAGTCTCTTCCGGCGAGGCAGTTCCCGTGGTTTGACGAGGTGTATACCTTCAGATCTCACCCACGCGTTGAAGGCCGCACAATCTTACTTTCAGTGCAAGAGGGCAACGAGCAGAGCACTGAATCTGCAGGGTTTCCTCTGTCGTGGACTCAGACGGTGGGAAAGGGAAGAGTGTACTACACTGCTCTGGGCCATTTCGATGAAGCGTATAAAGATACGTGGTTTATGGAAAGCTTACGCCGAGCTGTGCTGTGGACTGCGAAGAAGGATTGAGGGTATGCTTTGTGGGTGAACACGTTGGTATACAGGCCATTGGGGTGACAGGGCGGATAGAGGCGAACTAGACACTGCAACAGTCTCCTTTGACAGTGTTATCCGTTCGGAATAAAGCTGTTTTCGAGCAAATACCGCGCGCTGTACTTATCCTTGTAAACTCGAGAGTCGGGTTGATCGTGTCGGGTGTATGATGGTTCATGGACCTTATTTCTTGACGAGACGACTAGGGGTTTCGTCCATGACTGTCGTCAAAATTGAGTTTCGAGGCAGGCTGATCTCCACCAAGTCAGGGCAATTTTTTCTCCCCCTACATACTATACACAAGGTGAGTTGTTTTCGGCCATGCTGCACCGCCAACATGTACTCGCAATGCATCGCCAAGGCAGAGACCTGCGGTCGGAAGGTCCATTCCCTGCAAATTCTTTGATCTTCGCAACTCCTGCATCAAGAACAAACTCTATCGCTTCTCGCGTCGTCGTATTGCGGAGTTTCTCCAACGTCGGCTTACCACTTTCAAATGCCTCCAAGCCAGCCAAGAAAGATAAGCAACAAGACCAACAGCGGGAACTGTAAGATTGTGGATCAAGCGGGACGGAACAAGTCTTGGCCCGAGGGTTCAATGCTTGATACCCAGTTTATATCTGGGCTCAGCTATCGTCGGAGGAGTCTTTCCTGATGACTTTCTTGGCGGTTTGGTTCGACTGAGTCAATCATGTCTCAAGACGCGGTCCAATCATGAAGTTTGACTCTGCACACATGAACGAGGGAGAATTTCCCGATGAGGTAATTAGGCACGTTGATCTTGGGAAAAGACAAGATCAACAGCGTAAGTTGTCTTTCGAGGACGATAAACGCGCATAAGTCGGTTTGTTGAACAGGGTATTCGATGTTTAATTGTTAAGCTTATCTTGAGATGTGCAGTTATTGCTGAGTTGTCGGGATTGCAATGTGACGAGAGATCAAGTCCCTGTTATTGTTATTAGAAACAGCTAGCCTTGATTAGGATACGCGTCTCAACGCGTAGAGCGTAACGCGTCTTACCCCAATATCCACGAAAACTACCCTATGCCAACGTTAAACTCGCAATATGCTCCAGGTTTTCTCCATCTCTCGCTTGTGAACACGGGGAAATCCTCAGCTTACAACAATATAACCTCCGCTCTTAACTCCAGCCAACAGTGACAATCATCCCGCGCGCATAATCATGCCAAGTAAAGCCTATACAGCTACAGTAATATGTCCTTTTTGCAGACCACTTTTCATCACAAAAAACACTGGGGAGAAGTGAAGATCAGAAAGGCCAAGATATTCACGGAAGACCCAATTTGTACAACCGATGAGGGTCCAGTAGATAACTCGTGATGACAATCGCTCTGGGCATTACTGGGATGAGACATGAGATCAGCGTGCTTATTGTTGAGTTAATTTCTCTCTATTTTGTGCTATAAGCGGTATCTGGTCTTTTCTCTGCTGTGATTCGATCCTGGAATGTTTTGTAACATGCACAGTCTCACATTCAGCTCCTTGCAGAAACACTGTAAGCTCAACGATCGCCACGGCACTTCCAGAATCAAGCCAGTAAAAGTAAAAATCTTTCTAGAATTTTTCTTTTTCTTTAAGATAGCCAGTGGCGATAGCCTCACATGGCGATTCAATCTTGAACAACAATTATCCGCGTCCTACCCGATAACATTTCGCCACAAGTGACGGAATAGCCGCCCGAGGACATTTATGACGTTGCCGTGAGAACTAATTCTTATCCAGAGCCTTACCCACTAAAACCCCACACACCTCGGCACTATTCCCCAATTATTCTCGGCGCGGGTTGAGAAATCACGACAGCATAAAACTTGGAGAAAAGGGGAGACTGGGTGATATGATCTTACTCCGTATGGAGACTCGTTATGGTTATTCTCGGGTTGTTAATTTTTCTGGAGTAGAGTAGGTATCACTCCGCAAGATCTTACTCCGTGCTTCATTCATTTCGGTTATGTTGCGTCGTGTTGACGTGCCGATCATATCTTGACGATCCCTTAGTGATGGCCAACTCTATCTGTCAACAGAAACAATCTTTCCTCAAAACATATTAATGCGGTGTACAAAAGCGTCCTCGTCATTTCTCCAACTCGTATGAGGGATTGATCTAGTCATGTAATGGTACACAACACGTACAGGGATAATGAGCCGAGGGATGGAGCGTCTTGATTCAAGGGTCCTTGTCTCCTTTAGGAAATTGTGAAGATCACCAAACGCCTATGACGTATCTCCTCCGCCAACGTCATTTTACCCATATTAAAAATTTTTCAACAATTATTATCACCAACCCGATAACTTCTCATTGAATTTGTTTAGTAGACCCAGTGTTTCTTTTCCCTTTTTACGTCAGCGGGGCCCCTGAGTTAGCCCTCCCGCCAAGTGACGTTATTCGCGATAAAAAGTCACTAGTTAAAATCTCTTCGGTTGGAGGCGACCCCTTCACATGTGTTGTTTATCTAAGGTTATCGGGTTCAAGGGACCAGAAAATTTCTCCTCATCATACTCCAAGTTTCCGCACCGTGTCAAGTTTTTGGGGCCCGAGTCATTTCTCGGCTTATCAAGTTGCATTCTTTCTCCACTTGTATACTGTGACAATGAACTGAGTAAAAAAAAAAACATTGGGGAACTGTGGGTGAAGTGATCCACGTAGAGCTCCAGAGTTTACTTGGCGCTGGTGTTGCTGATTGTCCTTATAAAGGATTGTGAATCTCCCTTGAGTCTGAACTGTTTGTTTATCCAACATCAAAAGAGCTGGTCTTTTTAAGAAATCAGTCATCATGGTTCACGTCGATAACGAGCATGGTGTGCCGCACTACTGGGGCAAGACCGGTAAGGGTCTCCAAAAGCTCATTACTATAGTCGCTACTACAGACTTTCTTCTCTTCGGTTATGGTATGTTTCCCCGGGTATCTGTGCTTTTGAGCAAAGCCTAACGGTTGCGTTTCATGTAGATCAAGGTGTCATGTCCGGTATCATCTCAGCTCCCGCTTTCACAGACGATTTCCCCCAGGTTCTTGATGAGACATACGAAGGCTTCGTCGTCTCCATCTACGCTGTCGGTTGCTTCCTCGGTGCTCTCTTCATCCTCAACTTCGGTGACCGTCTCGGTCGTCGCAAGTCCATCTTCCTTGGTGCTATTGTTATGATCATTGGCGTCATCATCCAGATCGCTGCTGTTCCTCCTGGCGGTGGTGCTACGGCGCAATTCATCATTGGACGATGTATTACCGGTATTGGAAATGGAAGTAAGTTGCACCACCATTCTCGTTTTGAATGCATTGATGCTAACGTCTCAGTCAACACATCGACTATCCCTACCTACCAGGCCGAGTGCAGTGAGTCTCACAACCGAGGCAAGCTCATCTGCATTGAAGGCGGCAACGTCGCCATCGGAACGTTGATCGCCTACTGGATCGACTACGGCTGTACCTATGGTCCCGCTCCCTTCGTCTGGCGATTCCCCATCGCTTTCCAGGTCGTCTTTGCTACTATCGTCCTCGTCATGATGATGAAGCTTCCCGAGTCTCCTCGCTGGCTCCTCACCCATGGTCGTCGCGAAGAAGCCATGACAATTCTAGCAGGCCTCAACGGTCAGGCCCGCGATTCCGCTGATGTCACCACCCAGATGGCTACCATTGAGAAGGCCATCGCTGCTGCTGGTCACAAGGGCGGCAAGACTCCCTTCTCTGCTCTCTTCACTGGTGGCAAGACCCAGCACTTCCGACGTCTCATTCTCGGTGCCTCTTCTCAAATGATGCAGCAGCTCTCCGGCTGCAACGCCGTCATCTACTACTTCCCCATTCTCTTCCAGAAGTCCATCGGTACCGATCACAACCTGGCTCTGCTCCTCGGCGGTGTCAACATGATCATCTACTCCATCTTCGCTACAACCTCTTGGTTCGCTGTTGAGCGCGTCGGTCGCCGCAAGCTCTTCCTCATTGGAACCGTCGGCCAGTGCTTGTCCATGATCCTCTCCTTCGGCGCCCTCATTCCCGGTACTGCCTCTGCTTCCAAGGGTGCTGCCGTTGGTCTCTTCACTTATATCGCCTTCTTCGGTGCCACTTGGCTGCCCCTCCCTTGGCTCTACCCCGCTGAGATCAACCCTCTCAAGACCCGCGCGAAGGCTAACGCCACCTCCACCGTCTCCAACTGGCTCTGGAACTTCTTCATCGTCATGATCACCCCCGTCATGATTCATGGCACTGGCACCAATGGCTGGGGCACCTACGCCTTCTTCGCTGCCATGAACGCCTGCTTCTTCCCCATCATCTACTTCTTCTACCCCGAGACTTCTGGTCGCTCTCTCGAGGAGATTGATTTGATCTTCGCCAAGGGCTACACTGAGAAGAAGAGCTACGTCACTGCTGCTAAAGAGCTCCCTCCTATGGAGGATCACGAGGTTCACGAGAAGGCTCGTGAGTATGGCTTCGGCAGTGACGATGACATCAAGGCGTCTCACTTCGAGTCTGAGGGTGACAACGGAGTCATGACTGACTCTGCTGTCTAAGGTCGAACAGGCATTCGACATTCTGTTCTAGCTTGCTGGAACTAAACCTTTTGCTTATTATCATGATTTAACGCATCTATAGAAGCTACGATTGTAGCTATGACCTTTTAGATACTCCCATGACTCTAGTAGTCTAGCATGAATACATATCTGATAGAAACTACCACCATTTGACAGTTGTGACTGTTTTCCTGAGACATAATTGTGAAAATCATTTGTGCAAACTCACAGACGGCCAAGCCATTGCATCACTGTCAGTTTGTGCAGATCATCGGAAACTCACGCGTTGTATCAGTGCCTAATCCTGCAGGATGCAGTGACCGGACCAAAATTCGGTGAAATAGCCCATTGGCTGTTCGGGGACTTTCATCATCCGGCAGGGTCCCTGGTGGAGCTTCGGTGTCGATCTACAAGATAAGACTCCCTCAAGATTAGCAACACAACCATGAAGGTAGTATGTCAACGGCGTATGAGGGATATTTGTTAGCAGATAGCCGCTGGGAGGAGAGAAAACCCGGGACTTCGATCCTGAGTAACAGAAAGATTTAGTTAGCTTATCATAAGTTTTGGATAACTTTACAAGTTTATTTTAATACCTGGTATCAACGTCTGATATTTTCTTGCTCCCCGAGAGTTAATCCATAATAACCATCGCTTCTATTCTATCTACACATCTATCCACCGAGCCATCCATGTCTCTGTGACCTGCTTCGCCTCATCAACAAGCCCCAAATCCAACAAAAGCTGCACACTTCCCCTCACCGCACTCTCAAGCGCACTAAAAATCCAAGTATGCGTAAAAGTGGCCGCCTCTCCAATGAAAACAGTATTGAACTCCGTCTGGTAAAATGCAGGGAGATATAAATGCTGCTGCCCAAAGATCTGCATCGTAAAGGCACCAGCATGATGTTCCTCTTGCTCCCAGCACTGCCGTGCCCAGTGACCAGTCCAGTTCTCTTCGACTACATCACCGTGGACTTCGATGAGGGCGTTCTTTATGTAGGCTAGATGTTCCTCTTCTGACATGGCGCATGCGGCTGTTGCTTCGTAGTCGGAGAGATAGGACGCCAGCATGGTTCCAGGGCCTGTTGAGTTGATATGCCATGAAGGATAGCAGACCTGGCCTAGCTGAGGGCTGGTCAGACGAGTACAGCCCCCAAAAATAGGGTGATCAAGATGTTCCCAGAAGCGCGTCTTAAACTGAACAGCAACCTTGCAAGCGTTGGCATACAAGGTCCTATCGATGGCGCGTTTGAGAAGACTTGAGTATCGAGGCATCTTCCAAAACTTCATCAAGTTGAGCGGTACGCTGTTAAGAACATAGTCAAAGTTCTCAACATTATTCGCGGTGCTGAAAGGCTCAGAGCCAGTGGGTTTCCAGGATACGGATAGAGTTTTGTTGTTGTTGTAGTGGAGGCCGTTGACTTTGGCGTTGTACTGAACTCTGTCTTTGACGTGCGGCTCAAATGCAGCGGGTAATCGGCTCAGACCACCTTTGATAGTGACCCATTTACTGGCCAGGAAGTAAACAGTTTCGTACTCCCACATAGGCCAATAGATATGAGAGGGTGAGACTTCATCTGTCGTGTTAAGGTCTGCCTTGATCACGTCTCGAAGGTATGATACCTCGGAGTAATCGAATGATCCATCTTCTTTGGCTTGCTTGTACGCTTTGAAGATATTGGACGCATACATGCGGATGCGCTCAGGAGTGAGTCCTTTGAAGTCATCCAAAGCCTTGATTGCTTCCTCAGCAGCTGTCTTATTATGGTAGACAGCAGGGTTGTAATATGCTGGGTCATTCGCTACTTCAGCCTTGGTAGGCCATGAACCATCTGGGCGTCGGAAAGGCGTATCGACAGGTGTATTTGGAGAACTTTGGATCCAGTCCCAGAACTCAACTTGGAGTGACTTATTGCCTGCGTTCATTCCGTTGAGAACATCAGCTAACTGAAAAATCATTCGTTGATCCATGAAGGGAAATGTCTCGTTAGTCTCTGAGTCAGTGAGTTCGTAAGGGAACCTCATGGGTCCAAGTTCATGGTATTGGCCGTCTTCTGGTGAGGTACCATTCAGGTAAACAGTTCTGACACGCCCTCCAATTCGTTCGGAGGACTCGAGAATCTTCCAGTTGTGGATGCCGACAGAGTCAAGAATGAGCTTTGGAATGAAATGTTAGCTTCGTATTCGAGACGAGGGCACATCACTTACCGAGGACAAAAGACCAGACATGCCACCGCCCAAAATGCCGAAGGTCTTGTTCTTTGTAGCGGCAACAAAAACATCATCGGGTTGCTTCTGCTTGAGATATGCCACGCCATCGAACCACAGGCTATCATCACCAGCAACGTCCGCAAACGACTTCTTCTTTTCGCCTCGCCGCGCAAGGCGCTTAACAACATCGAGCGCATCAGACTGGCCGACAAGCTCTCCGTCCAAGAAGGCGCTGAGACAACCGCTAGAGATATCGTCCGATGTCAACCAGACAAATCGCGTGGGTCGCTTGTCCTGGTGATCGAGATGGCGCTTCGCCAGAGGATGCTGGCCAACATGCGTCGACCCGATATGATGCACAGTATCTGAGACAGTTGTCTCATCACCGCATGCGCCATAACTGAAAGTCAAGTGTCCGTCGACATCTCCGGTGTATTTCACAACAACGTTTTGTGCACTGCCAGGGCTGACTTTAGAGGGCGATATGAACTTGACAGAAGGGGAATTGAGGGGTACTGCTTCAGCAAGTAATCCCAAGCTACTCGCTAAGGGCCATAGAAAAGCAGAACCTCTCATGTTTAACGTAGAAAGAGGTAAATTTGCAAAATGGCGGTAAAACCCACGGTTACGGGGACATGGCCATGTTTAAATGGCTTCACAGCTGCCATTCTTGTCTTAGGACCCGGATCCATTAATTGAACCCGACTCCCTGTCGGTATAATTCTTACCGACCATGCTTGGTAATACTGCAAAGAAATGCCTCGCGATGCTATCGTGATCGACTCACTGCCAAGAAACGGTTTAACTGCATTTATACCATTTCTCTGGGTAAACGTTAATTAGAGTTGGAAGAATAAACAAGCTTATTGTTAGCGCAATGCATGTTCTGCGTGGTCTTGAGATAAGAGATACACCGTTGAGATGGATAGCTAGAATAGGAAAGGATATTCCCGAACTCGGCCGCTTATCAGTTTTGCGGATTACTCCGATTCGTTTGAGACGTGCTGGAGACAGGGGTATGGTGACGATAAGGGCTTTGTCTCCCAGTTTCGGAGCATCAACCTTGATGGTTACCAAGGGCAGAATCACAGTGGATGATAATGAAAATTTGACTAGTCCAGGAGCTTGCGGGTTAGACTGCCTTTTACGCAGCGACAACCGATTGGAACCATAAGACTGTCATATACTAAGCTCTATAGGTATAGTTCAAAACCCAATCATCACTCACAAGACCACTGAGTAAAACACACTTCAATTAGATCACACCTTCACACCTTCACACCTTTGTTCGACATGCTGGCATCTCCACTTGACATACCAGTCTCTGCTTTGGTAGCCTCCTCACCCTCGGTTGTGCCTCGCGGGACATTGGGAGCATACGGCTGCTTCCAGTCATCGCGACGCTCAGGAACAATAAATACGTTGAACCACCTGGGAAACACAAAACCAATCACACACCAGACAAGCAACAAATGCGCGACGATAAAGCCAAGGATGTATAGCGGATCATTCTTGACTTCCTCGAAGCTGGGGTAGGCCAAGCTGAAGATGATAGCTAGGATCGGACCCGAGACGTATCGTAGCATTGGCGCCCAGAGAAATGGGAGGGACCAGTTTTTACCATTGCCGATGACTGAGTTGAGATCGTGTCTTAGCTGGTTGCCCTACAGCACACAAACAGATTAATTGGTTTCTCATCAGTGAATCATGCAGACTTACCGAGTAAAAGGCAACGTAGTAAAAGACGGAGGTCAGCTTGTTCTTGGATAGTATTCGCGGTGCACCGTGTGCATCTGGTGTTTTTGCAAGGAACAATGAAGCAGCAAGGCAGATGAAGTAGAGCCCGAAGCCAGCAATAGCACCAGCCCAAGGAGTCGCAGTGTGACCGATGATGATACCGAGTAGCTGACCACCCAGAAAACCAACATTGTACAAGGCAAATGAAGGCATTCCGACCTGGCCAACAATATCCTCGAATCGATATAGAGTAGTCGCACCGACACACTCCGCCCAAACGACGAAAACGAGGCCAATATTATTGATCCATCGGTCGATTCCATCCATAAAGAAGTAACCAAACTCAGTGCAGTGAGGAAGCGAAAGGAGGAAGCAAATCGTGACCATGGTGGTAGCAACCCAAGGACGACTCCAGTTTCTGGCAAATGGGGAATCAAGGATCAATGTCATGACTGCATCTAGCATAGCAAACGACGAGCTAATACCGAGTAGCATAATGGTAAAGAAGAAAATGACGGAAAAGAAGCCCGAAGCAGGCATCTCAACAAAGGCCTCGGGATACGTCATGAAGCCGAGGCCATAGCTTCCAATCTCGCCGGTTTCTTCAGGACGCATGCCGAGATACCCAACGATACCGAAAACTGCAAACGCAACCAGGGCCTCGAAAGAAGAGTTGAAAAGGACAATGATGACTGCATCTTGAGCTGCGTTGGCGAATTTGCGGTTATACGAGGCGTATGCTGTGTAGTATCCGAACCCGACGCCCGTCGAAAAGAAGACTTGACCGACAGCATCGCGCCAGATTTTAGTCCCAGCGAGCTTTGAGCTATGCCAACTGGCGAAATAGAGCTTGATGCCCTCACTGGCATTAGGGAGCGATACACCACGTCCAATAAGGATGATACCCATTATGACCGGCAGGCCCATTGTGAAGTAGACGACGCGTCCTGTAAGGCCGACTCCTCGAAACATACAGAGCCAGACTGTAAACCAGGTAAAAGCATTCCAGCCCACAAGACGACCGTTGAGTGCGACACCAGGGTATACAACCCACTGACCAGACGTATCAGGGTCAACAGCACCAACAGCCTCATACATGAACCAATTCTCCGTATCACCCGCCCAAGGCAAGTTATTCGTAAAAGACTTTTGAAAGTAAACCATAGCCCACGACAGAATCGGGACAAAGTAAATAACGACGACGAAACCGACGTAGTTCAGCGAAAAGCCGATTCCTTTCATCCGTCGACTGATAGAGTTGTACGCCACCACGGTTCCGCCGCGGTAAGCGTTCCCTGCCGCAATTTCAAGAGCCATGGCTGGAATAGCGAGGAGAAAGACGGCCATTAGGTACGGCACGAACCATTGTAGGCCGTGGTTGTTGTAGACTTGCGATGGATAGCGTAGCATGTTCCCCATTCCTACTGCGCCGCCGCACGAGGCGAGGAGGTAGGCTGTTCGTGAGGGCCATTGATCGCGACCATCTTCAGCTTGTTGAGGAGGCGGGGCTATCAAGTTTCCAATCTTGCGTAGGACATTCATCGTTGGAGAAGATCATAGACAGTAAGAAGAAGAGACAGAACGAATCTGGAATGAAACAGCAATGATGAGGATCTGAGCTGGTCCTTTAAACAATCGCATAACTTTGGTCGCGTGCACACAAGAATATGCCCAGGAATAAACGCGTCGGCCCAGAAATAGGCTCGCCAATCGCTGTTGATTGATGTTCTTATCGATGTGGCTGTGGCTGGAAGAACAACGTCATGATTGGGGTACAAGAGACTCGGCGTGTCTTGGAGGGCTCGGCGTACGACATCTTCTTGCGGGGTTAGCTGGGCACATTGATAAACAATATGAAAGGGTGAATTATGCGAGACTGTTTGCTTCCTTCTGAATCATGGGAATATTGAAGCTGAAGTGTCGTTTTGTGATAAATAGTACATTGCCTGGAGATTGTGCGACTTAGCAAACAACCTCTAGTGGCTATATGTATACTGGGCTTCAACACGAAAATGCCTATTTTGAATGAGTGTAAACATTATCTCATTTCTCTGGCTTAAAGTTCCAATATCATCCCCGGAGTAGACTTTCCGCGAACCTTTTTATACCCGCACAACAGCGGAAGACGTTGTATAGTGAGGACTCCGCGCCAATTTAAACCACCGAGTCATGACGAGGAATAGAGTTGAGGTCACCGAGGGAGTAAGTTTCATAAATCAAACAGCGCCGGTTAATTGCCAGCCCATGCTATACAAGTACCAAGTTCTCTGTGCTGATTTAAGCTTGACTCACGCCAGGGTCGTGATACGAGTAGCGAGATCTTCGAGACTTTCGGCAATGTCTGCTGGAGGTAACACATTAGTTGTTTTAGCGGGGATTACTAATTAGTTCTTGGACGGCCCTTTGGTTCAGCCTCATAATCATTGCTAGTCATAATTGGGCACTCAATGCAGCTTTAGCATCCTATCAGGACAATTACCAGTCCCCTGAAGGACTTGAGAATTATACTATTGATGCCGGGTTCCGCGGGAATTGTTAGACAATGTTGGTATGCTGGGAGGGAAACGAGACTGGCTTAAGTTGGGAGGTTTGGCGGGAGCGAAGCCCATATTAGTCCAAAAGAACAAAGTACGCAGTGTCAGACATTAACTACTCAAATAGGTGGCGAGTTCGGAAAATGCATCACGCGGCGAGAACTTGCATGAAACTTCTCGACCTCATTGGTTAACTCATCGATTTTCAACCCCCTGGTATTGCAGCTGAAGTTAGCTTACTCACCTAAGCCTCATCATGCATACCCCGCCGTAAGCAGGAGAATAAAGAAACAACATAGATATTCTTTCGCTTTCCTCGACTCCCATGATAAGAACGGGAAGACACCATGGAACCAGTCGGACTCGCTGTCGGCCTTGTCGGCCTCTTCAGCACCTGCATGGATGTTATGCAGCGGGTTGACTCGTACAGTACTGCAGGACGTGACTCCCGACAGCTTGACGCTCAGCTCAATGCGACCATGCATCTCTTCGAGCGATGGGGTGACGGTGTCGGCATCAGTAAGGGCAAGCTCTCGGATAACCATCATCCAGATCTTGATAACCCGCGCACGTATGCAGTCGTCCAGAGTCTGCTGAACAGTATCAAGGATTTCTCCACGACATCGAATGAAGCCCCAAGCCCCAACGGCCTTCAGAAGACTCCACCGTTTCCAAGATCGGGAGATGTGTCTTCGCATGGACCCAAGATCTCAAAGTGGCAGAAGACAACATGGGCGCTGCGCGGAAAGCTAAAGCAGACAAGCCATGTCCAGGCCCTTGCAAGTCTCGTATCGAATCTTTATAGCGTGGTTGCGCCTGAGAATACGGGCTCAAAAGCCTTAACACGAACCCCAAGCTTTAGAGACTTATACTGAACTGAAATCTATTGCTATGCTGCTTATCTAAGCGCATCTCGCATTATAATATATATTTATTTAACCTATTATAATACTTAATTTACAAATAGATCTACTTTTTCTTAGCCTTAAGAAAATATATACTTAGCCTAACTTTTAAGCTAGTAAGAGGAAAACCTTTAGATAATAACCTCTTTTTTATTATATACTAAATTAGATTTAATAATAATATAATCTTTTAATTAAATCTACTTTTTTCTAGCTTTCTTATTAGCTAGCTAGTATTTATATTTAATTTACTAATATTTATTAAGTTAGCTTAGTTAAAGCTAGGGTAGTTTTTTAGTAATTAGATTCCAGTTTTTTAGATTTTTAGGGTTAGGGGCTGCGGGATTTAAACCTACTACCTTAAGCTGCCTAGTCAGCTGTTAGGTCAGGCTAGTGACGCCTAACCAGTTACGCCACAAGCCCCCTTTAGAGACTTATCAATCAGCATAACCACGCAGCCATATGCTGAAGAGATTCGAGAGCTACTACAAAAGATTGAGGAGGAGATGGAAGGTAATTGCCTCACTTGCCAAGACTGATTGCTCACGCTGACACTGGTAGCTGAGAAAATACGAGACTTACATGCGTGGCTTGGTGCACCGAAGCCAAACGACGTGTTCAGCGACTCCAACGATAAGCGTGTTGAAGAAACCTGTGAGTGGATTCTCCGTCGAGATGAGTTCCTAGAGTGGCAGAAACCTTCATCTCCAACCCAAGTATTGTGGATTAAAGGTCCAGCGGGATTTGGGAAAACAGTCCTCTGCGCCAAGATTGTTCAAGAAATGGAGAGGATAGCACAAGGCCCGGTTGCCCACTTCTTCTTATCCTCAAGGTATGAGGGCCGCGATGATCCTTTCTCGACAATACGGGCGTGGTTGACCATGTTGATGCAACGGAACTCGACTGTTCGGGATATTGTAGCAAGGGTGCGGCTGTCACAACATGAACCACTTGCAACTCAAACGACTATTTTACGAATTTTCCGCGAAGCCATCGTAGGAGTTACAGACTGCATTCTTGTCCTGGATGGCTTAGATGAATGCACAGCGATGACTAGTAGAGACACAAAGTCTGTCCCCCATTTTCTCCAGGAATTGCGAATAGCCATCACCAGCACTACAACCAAAATACTCATTTCAAGCCGTGGCGATGCTCTCATTCAGCAAGGCCTTTCAGAGTTCACTGGATGCAGCGAATATAACATCGTCCCAGACGACGTTGGGCCAGACCTAATGGCATACTCATCTGAGCTTGTCAAAGCAAAGTTACCAAACAAGGACGAGCCAACCAGAGCCTCTCTTGCCCAAAGGATGAAAAATAGAAGCGAGGGTCAGTTCCAGTGGATCAAGCTTCAAGAAGGATCTCTGAGAAAGGGACGGAGCAGAAAGCAACTTGAGCGAGAGATTGACGAGACTCCATCGGGACTGGACAGCCTCTACGACCGAGAATGGAATAGGATCAACGCAATGGGAGAGTCCGATAAAGGAAGAGCTCTGTCGCTACTAAGATGGACTGCGTTTGCACTCAGGCCTCTGACGGTGTATGAGATTACGCAGGCCGTCCTCATAACGGATGACATGGACGAGTTCCCTTTGGAAGAGATGCCAGATTGCGTCGATCAGGACTATGTCGACAGTATGATCTTAGAGCTTTGCGGATCGCTGATTGAAGTCCGGCGTGTCTCATCGCCTGACAGTACAGAAAGCCCCGAACGTATCCATGAATCAGATGAGGATGCTATTGGTTTACAAGAGGTTCACTTGTCGCACTTCTCTGTTAAAGAATACCTCCTCCTCAAGACCTTTCCCGGCACTAATGCGTTGCTCTCAAATGAGAAACTCCGCGTCACCAACGAAGATTTCCACAATACTGCTCTCGCAAAACATTGCTTTCGTTTAATAAACTCGCATGGAGCTTTTACAAGCTCAAAGATGAATGAAAATGAAAGAGAAGAAAAGCACTTCGTTTTCTACGCCGCGGACTACGGGTTTGAGCACTACCGAGTAGTCAAGGCTATTGACCCGGAGTTACAACAGGCAATCATTGCTCTACTCGATAGTCGAAACGAGAATTGGCCCTATGTGAAAGAGTTCGTGGAGACCAGGATCTTCGGTGATGATCCTGATGTTCAGGACAGTTCAATAAGCCCATTTGTCCTTGCAATCTGCGCTGGACTGACAGACGTTGTGGCGTACCTCATACGAGATAAGAGCCTAGAAATTAATGATCGATCATTTGGCCATTGTACTCCGCTGTTCTGGGGTTGCTTTGTCGAAAGTAAGGATATTGTTGAATTACTCGTCGACAATGGTGCAGACATCAATGCAAGATGCCGCCAAGGTGTAATACCACTGCACGTCAGTGCGCACTACGGGAATAATAAAATCATCGAATTTCTCCTGTCGAAAGGCGCAGATGTCTCGGTTGTGGATGATGAGAGCCAAACACCCCTTAACCTCGCTTCGATGAGTGGCAATGCAGAGGTGGCTCGGCAGCTTATCGACAGCGGAGCCGATATATCACACGAAACATCAGATGGCTTCACACCCCTCTCGATGGCGTCTAGCAGAGGAAATATTGAACTTGCCAAGCTTCTTCTCAAAAGGGGTGCGGATGTCAATCAAGTGGTGGAAAACGGCCACCCTCCGCTTTTGCTGGCCGTGTGGTACGACCACTCAGAACTTGCCGAGTTACTTATAGATGAAGGTGCAGAACTCAGTGAGATTCGACGGAAGGGCCACATGTTCTCATTACTTGCTGTGGCGGCTGGTAATGGACACCCCAACACAGCGAAAGCTCTGTTCAGCAAAGGCTGTGATCCGGCTGAAGCCCAGCCATTACTTCTAGCTGCCTCCTATGGTAGCTATAGTGGATTCTCAAGCGATTCTGACGCCACATCGCCTGATTTCTCTCGCTCAGGCTATCACCAGGTACTGGAACTGCTTCTCCAAAGCGGCGCTGATGTGAACACCAGCGATTTGGGCGGCTATACACCGCTACATATGGCCTCACTCTACGGCTTTATCGATATGGTGGAGATTCTGATACAGAAGGGTGCTGACTTAAATGCCAAAACAGTTGCTGGAGAGACACCACTTCATTTTTCCTCCGCGATGGGGTATTTGCGAGTAACGCGGGTTCTTATCCAACGCGGAGCTAATGTGGCCTCGAAAGACAATTCTGGTCGTAATCCTTTGCATCATGCCTGTAGGTCAGGAAGTCTTGGGGTTGTCAGCCTTATTATGTGTTCATCCCAAGCGCAAACGCTTGATGAGGCTGACCACTGGGGCTCGACACCTTTATCCTTTGCAGCAAGATTTGGTAGCATTGGCATTATCAGGGCCTTTATTGATACAGGCGCTGTAGAGGTCGAATCTAGCGATAAGTTCGGCAGGACGACGGTATGGTGGGCGACAAGCCGCAATCACGATGCAGCTGCGAAACTACTAGCTGGAATAGATGGCTATCGAGACCAGGGAATTTACGCAGACGAGGAAGAGGCTGAACAGGGGCTAGAGAAGAGAACCTACTGCGACATATGCTGGTTAGCTGTCTCTGACCAAACTCATGCACGCTGTGTAATTTGTAATGGTGGGGACTTTGATGTATGTTCAGCTTGTTTGAGTCTTGGTGGGCATTGCTTTGATGAGGCACACGAGCTGGTTCCATTTCCGGTAAGACAGGAAGTTAGGTAATGCAATACAGAGCCGCTTGTTGTCTTTTACGGACTCACCGCCCTTCTGGATACACTTGCAAGCTGCCGTCATGATAGATAATATACCAGCCATATAGTGTTTGTCTCCTGGAGGATGTGAGCTAATAAGCTACTTATTATTTATATCTACAAAAAAATTAAGAACAACAGCTCTTAATAAAGTAATGAATACAGAGAATCTCTAGAATTTCATGCAAATAACATTTTCTTTAGGCTTCACATGTTTTTCAAAAATGTTGATCGTTGTTGATATGCATGCGGCTTTTGTTGGTCCTTTACGTTAGACGCCGTGGAGACTTTGACATGCCATTCATGCAGGAATGGATGATTGTTACAAGGCCACATGGATAAAAAGGTCTAGAAACCCTAGGCACGTATATTTACTTCCCTCTTTGTAGACTAGTAACTCGGCTAGTCAAGGTGATTCATCCGTTTAATGGCGGCACAGGCGCGAAGGCCTTGTTGGTACCATGCCCATCAACTTAGAACTCATAGCATCCCTTGAAATGGCCGAGTACTGGCTTCAATCATATCAGTCCCCATGTAACCAACAGCAGACAAAAGGCCATTTAATGTCATTGACTAACTCTTTTATGGTAATTGCTTCCATGGCTGGCGCATTGCCGCAAGCTTCCTGAAGAATTTGCTCCGAAGAGGCACAGCCAACACAACATGTGATAATTGCTCTTGTTAATCTATAAGTACTCGTTGATAGATATGAGCTTGCCAAATGTCTCTACAGACTCCCAACTACTTTACAGCCTTTTACATTACAGAATCATAAGCCGGACTTGCTATCAAGCTATCAAGATGAAGCTGAGTACGGCTACAGCTCTATACTGTAGTGAAGTTCCCAAACACTGACTGCCGTACTATAGTTTCATCCATCTTAATCACTGTGCTCGCTGGTAGCATGGTGAGTGCCAAGTACACCGTCGAAATCCCAGAAGATGCTGTCTGGGTCACGAACTGGGACGAGTTACATGCCGCCCCTCGATTTGGAGGAATTCTCCTCCCCAAGTACGGAGGTTTTGTCATTGAGGTTGATGAGAAAATTGTGTTGGCTACAGATGAACAAATGAGCGAGGAGGTGCTTAAACTGCTCACGGAATTGGAGAAGAATGAACCGCAGTCTGAGGCCGAGCAGACTTCTCCTAACAAGAGAGATGTGGAAATTCGAGGTTACGGAAATAGATGTTCTCATCCTCCTTGCTTTGGTCCGGGGCTTTGCTCTCAGTACTCTCATTGTCATGTGTGTGCTGGGCTTACTGGCGCGGTTTTCAAGAGAGGCCGGTGCATTTGAACCTAACATCAACTTGGTTGGAAGTCAACAGGGGCATCAAAACTTTTCCACGTTATGGCTGCGCAAAGAACCAGTTTAGAAATTTTATCTGGAAAGAGAGAGACGCAGGATTTTCAACACAAGGGAACTTTTGAGATTGGTCTATGCTAGTGAAAACATTACGTTATTAGATCGCGCCATTTCTTTCCAATTGTTGGTTAAGTGACTGTTGGTTGGTCTCATAGCAGGGATTAGGAGACAATTATCACATGTCTACCTGAATGACGCAGCACGGCTCTTATGATTCATAAGACCGACCCACCAGTTGCATCTAGAATCTCTGGCTCAACTTCAAGCTCAACACAGCTTTCCCTTTCAACTTCTATTCTTACATCAAATTCCCACGAACCATGCCTCATCCCAATACAGAGCTACACGAGCCAACCGATACTGGGGCTACATCCTGCAGCAGTGAAGATGGCATCGCCTACAAAGACCTCTCCCCAGAGCAAAAAGAAATAAGCGACATTCTACGCAACATGGATCGCGATCCTGATCTACTGGGCCTTGCAGACCTCGGCAAAGACGGAGTCTTCCGCTTCCTCGACGCTGATCGCAACATTCACTACGCTGTCCCTCTGCGGCCTGCACTTATCAAAGCCCTTATTGATCGTCTGCCTTATGACCCAGAAGTCGAGAAGTTCTGGCGTGGCGTAGATGGGACGAAAGTACCTCGAGAACAGTGGTATCACCCGCCTGAGGGTATACTCCCCCAGCCGTTGACGGAGGGAGAGAGAAGGGAGGAGAGGGAAATTATAGAGAAGAATAAAGATAAGATTGATAAGATACGGGAGGATCTAAAAAATGGGAGTCATCGGGAGCGTCTTGTATTTCTAGAATCGGATAATAAGCTTGAGTAGATTTAGTGTCTCGTCAGTCGCATCAATCGGTTTGGTCTGAGCTGTGTGCGCTATTTTTAGCTGACCCCACTGGTAAGCCTCTCATTTACGCCTTGACTTGGAATTGATCATGGTTCAAACGCTGGAGATTAGTCTTGCGAGTCATATCTATAAGATTTGGACATGTTTGTTTCAAGCTGAGAGATATCTCGGCGTCAGATTCCGCTGGTAACAGTTAAGGAAGTTGACAGCGATGAAAAATACGAGGCACTTTTGGAAGGGATCGTACGTGTCTCGAAGCTTGTTGGTTTAGCCCTGCCGCGCTAAACCCGGTGAGCACAGGACCCTGCTCTTCCGACGGATTTGGCGGGTCAGTCACCAAAGATGGTCCAGGGTATTTTGGTGATGGCGCTCATGCCTGGCTCTTGCATCTATTCTTGCTTGGTCAAAGTATAGCTAATGGAGACTTGTTTGATAGAGGTATCTAAGGCTTTTTAATAGGTAATTGGATTGCAGTATTTGTAGGATGGTAGAACTTGCTTGCATTGTAGTTCTTTTACAGATGATAAAATGGTCTTGCCACCGACAAAGCTGGTTTAAAGTAGGTGGAAGGAAGTCTTAAGGACTGCTGTAGTCGAAGTTAAGTGCTGAAGAAAACATGATGCTTCTTATATCAGAAAGGTTCAGAAACCCGTCTTGGTTAGGTATCATACTAGAAAGAGGCGTAGTGTTCATGACATCTGAAGCTAGCATTGCAACTCTATGGTATCTCTATACTGGCAATACACAAATCTATCTATTTTTAAAATCTAAATAAAGAATTCCGATATACTGTAATTCATTAGGCATAATTCTCAAGTGCCCAGATACAGCAACCAAGCTCGCATGTCGTGCACCAATCTCTGAGCAACCTCATGAATCTCCGGCAAGTCTTGCCAAGATAACTCAATCGACAGATCCCCACCCTTCACTGAGAGCATACTGCTCTGAATCGCCGGCCCAACAACATTTCCACTCAGCGAAAACCTCGCTCTCCCCACCGCAAAGCCATCATCCTCCATCTTTCCATCAATAACACCAAGATTCGTAACCTCCCACGATAAATCACGAGGTCTCTTCTCCAGTGACTTGAGGTAGTCATGCCAGTCAGATACCACCTTCATTAACCCGACCACGTTATCGTTGACACCAGTGTCGAGACGCTTTTCGATATCTCTGCGGATTTGTTGTGCTGCTTTCCAGATCGTGGGCTCTAGATCTTCGATGGGTTGAGCAGGCCAGTTGTTGATGCGCGCTTGGGCTCTCATGTCGCTGACGATTTCGTGGTCGAATAGGTGGGAGAGGGATGCAGTACAGTTTTGAATGCTATTATCGAGGTCAAGAGATGCGTACTTTGACGGTCGAAGCTCTCTGCGTAAGAATTTTCGGTGATCCATTGCTGTTGCGGCTTGAAATGCATCAGTATTGCCCTCATTGATGTCAACAGACAGACATGCTAGGACAATTCCGTGGATAAGGCCTGTAAGTGTAGTATCGTTCTCTCTACATTGGTTCAGAAGCTTCTTCAAAGTAATGGCGTCAATATCAATGGCTTTGAAGCGCGTGATATAAGGATCTGCCTGTATAGGCGCCCACCGAGCCTTTGACTCCGTTGAGTGGAAGCAAGAAGGACTAAGACCGTGCCAGATCTCTGAACAAGTATACCCCAAGCTTAAGTTATGCTTGGCCAGTTTCTCCTGTGGCTGGGGAAAGCTATCCTTGCATATAGAAGTCGTCATGACTCGAGATCCGCTTCGGAGCAGTGATGAAGAAACTGGGTAGTTGAGGGATTGGAGGAGTGTTTCCTGAAAGATATTGGCGCCCATACCATCATGATTGGCATGGTTCCAGATATACATCACATCAACAAAGTTGTCTGTCCTCGTCCGCATCAGACATACTCTCCATCCCGGTCTCGTCTCAATACTCTCAAACTTGGCGTCGAGCTGATACTCCAGATTCGCCTCAAACGCCCTCTCATAGTCCTTCGAATTCGGCCGGACATCCCAAGATACATGGTCTGCGAGATCAAGCGACGGAAGTGACACCCAAGCAGGCTTTTTCGTACTCTCACAGACAAGACCGACTTGTAGGAGGGGAAACTGAAGGATCGTTTGGGCAATGGCTTGGTCGAAGCGTCGGAAGACTCTATCCTGGTTAATGAAGCCGTGGAGAGATAGTGGGAGTGTGTAGCGGCATGTGAGGGCCGTACTGCAGTAGTAGTCGAGGTTATGCAGCGCTGATTCGCACAGCTCGCTAGGTTGATCAGCGTAGTCACTAGCACGGTATTCTCGGGATACTCACATCTGGCCGAGACGCCGAATGAAAGACTTTGGGTTTGGACTTGACATTTTTATTCGGTGTTGTTAATTTGAAGGCTTGACGTTTGTATCTACACCTCAAAAACATACTTGGCAGGATGTTTTATACCGAAAATGCCGTCAATTTGGTCTATGCTCCAAGCCTCAATATGATACTATTCCCAACGCCTTCGGCCCGCGGACCTGAAATTTGTCACCATCTCGCATTTAGTCGGACCTCGCTCTCGTTTATCAACCTCGTTTACCCCTGTCAGCTTAAGGCCATCATTACGCAATTTGCACACTGCGCCCTATGCCCATTTCTCCTTTACATACTTATCTTAGTGGGCCCCGCTGACTCGGCAGTTAACTTTTTCTACTCGACGTCGACGCTGCTATTCTACTCCCCTAAAACAGGGTAGCACAAAGCTTAAACAGCCCCGAACATCCGGGATTAATTGGTGAATAGCAGAAATGCTTCCGGAGAAGCCACTAGCGTTTTGGGTACTGAGGGGATTCAAAAGATTGAAGGGGGGCCTTTCCCCATTGTGAAAATAACTGAATCAACTTATTACCGTAAGCTTCCTGATCTGAGTTTTACAAAATCAACTTTATCGTCTTTTAAATCATACGATCTCCTCGCTTGGGAATAATCGCGTGTTTGTTACTTTTTTGTTTTGTTTCAACGGGCAGATAACCCGATCCAGTGACACGTCGGTCATGAATAGCAGCGCGAGGACAGCTTACGTGGTGCAGTTTCTACAACATGAGGTGTCGAAGCTTCACTCGCGAGAAACTTGCTGGCATCAATCTGGCGTCGGCGGTCTCCTAGCGCTATTGCGTGCGAATCTGTCAGAGTCGAAATCGTGGAATAGTAGCTATGTCTCTGGGGGGGCGTATACGTTCAACGCGACTGGGAATTTATTCACTGTGGACCTTGCGACGAGGCATTTTGATGTGAATACTGTTGATCGAGATACATTTATCACGTTGACGTATATTCATGGTATGTTTTACTCTCCGGGTGATTTGAGCTATGCTGACGATTCCAGCGTTATGCATGATCATTGCATTCTTTTTCGTGTATCCTATTATTCTACTCATGGAGTCGAGCACAGTGTTATGTGATCTGATCAACAAACCGGTCGCAAAGCATACTGTTCGGAAATGGGAGTCTATACTCCGAGCCTTTGTTTTTACGCCCCTCGTCATTGCAGGACTGGTGGCGGGAATCATTGCGATGGGCTCATCAGATCATTTCAGAACTGAACACGGGGTATGTACCCCAACCAAGACTGGCGAATGGCTAACTGACGCGTAAACAGGTCATTGGGCTTGTTACAGTAGTGTTTGCAGGCTTTTCATCGCTGCTGTACTTCTTCGACTTCTTCTTTGGCTCAAGAATGGCTCGAACAATCATGGGAATGCGATGGCGTCAAAACCTCAAGTACTTTGACATGTTCGTCTGCCAAGTCATCCTCATGCTCTCTGGCTTCGTCCTAACCGACGGTTTCGACGACCTCTCCGTCATGGGCCTATGCTACATCCAGATCTCCCTCGCGTGGGCAGTATCTATCGGCATGATAGCAGCGTTTGTCTGGAACAGCGCCATGGTCTTGATGACAGCCCAATGGTTTCTCGTCCGTCGAGCACGACCCAGCGGCGGTGGAGGCATCGCCAACAACAGAATGTGGCGGCTCGTGCGCTTCCCCCGTCGTCGTCGTCGACCATCCCCAGAGCCTACGCAGTCATACGAAATGGGCTCATCATCAGAAACGTCTGAAACTTGCGGTCGGGAAGCTGGGGCTGTGCTGTGATACTTATGGACGCCAAGCGTTCCAGGATAGATAGAGCTTTTTGACATTTTCAGTTTTTTTAACGATATTTCTCGCTCCGGGCTTCAAGGACGCCGTGAAGTCATAATTTCCCCCGACGGAGCCCTTGTTCTCCGGGGCTGATCACTGTAAAACGCAAGGCTGAGATGTTAGGCCCAGACTCTGCTGCCAAGTTCCTGACGGGCGGAAGCCAAAATCAAAACACGGAGACTGTTTTTTCGGATAAGCCTGACATAATTGATTTCTCTGATTCGTCACAGTCAAAATTTGACCGCTTATTTTTAGGGTTGGACAAGAGTATCGGGCGCCCGCGGGGTGCCGACAAGGGTGCCCGCGGAGCATATTTTATGGGGGAGTTTTATAAGGCTGCGTGCCGGTATCCGGACCCCGCGGGCGTTGGGAGACGTTGGCGCGGGCGGAGTAGACAGCGGGAGTTGATGATCGTCAATGCGGAGTTACAGCCGGGTATTGTCACCCAAAGTAAGGGTAATGGGATCAATGCGCTGTTGGATGCGTAAATGGCTTGCTCAGCCTCACGATCTTTTGACTATAACATGTGCTTGAAGAAAGCTATGTTTGAGTAGCAATTCTATGAACAACAGCAACAATCTACTTTAAACAGCAAGCGATTTGATCTTTTAAGAAACATCACCACTATTTACAAACTCAAAAGACAACTAAATCTGCACCCTCGAACCCAAAATGGCAGTAAAGCAAGAATCGAAAAAGCACGATGAGAAGCGCAAGGGACAAATCCCGGGACCAAAGGGTACATCACCTTTCAAAAGTGTGGCCATCACATCACATGCTAATCATTGTAGGTCTTCCAATCATCGGTAGCCTTCTCGACATCGACATCACAAACTCCCTGAAATCAGTAATCGACATGGCTAAAGACTATCGTACGTCACCGACCGCTGCTTGTATTTCCGACTGCCTCTAACACTACAATCGCAGCAAATCTCTTCGCACTAAATGTAGGAGGAAACACGGAGATCATGATCTGCAGCCGCGACCTCTTGGACGAACTATCAGACGAGTCGCGATTCCATAAACTTGTCGTCGGCGGTGTTGAGAAGCTACGGCCACTAGCTGGTGATGGCCTCTTCTCGGCGCAGCATAATAACCAGGAATGGGCTATTGCGCATCGAATCCTCATGCCACTGTTCGGACCCCTGACGATCAGAGAGATGTTTCCCGACATGCGAGAAATCTCGGAACAACTTTGTCTAAAATGGTACGTTATTAGCTATCGATGAAGTCGTGGTGCTAAACCTTTACAGGGCGCGAGCAGGTTCCTCAGCTACCGTCGATGTCGGAAACGACTTTACTCGACTAACACTCGACACCATCGCGCTGTGCACAATGGGCTTCCGCTTCAACAGCTTCTACAGCAACGACAAGATGCATCCCTTTGTCGAGAGCATGGTCGCAGCTCTCATCGACGCCGAGAAACAATCTTTCCTTCCCGACGTGGTGCAGTCATTTCGACTGCGGGCCCAATCCCATTTCAAGAAGCATGCTGCTGTGATGAAGAGTACATGCCAGGATATCCTCGACCAGCGACGGAAGAATCCTGTCGAGGGTAAAGATCTTATCAATGCGATGATGAATGGCAAGGATCCCAAGACGGGAATGGGAATGAGTGATGGGAACATCGTCGATAACCTCATCACGTTCCTCATCGCGGGCCACGAGACTACCTCTGGTCTCTTGTCGTTTGCATTCTACTATCTCCTCGAGAACCCTGAGAAACTTCAAAAAGCTCGTGAGGAGGTTGATGAAGTATTAGGCGATGAGAACATCACAGCCGATCATCTCCCCAAGATGCCCTACATCAACATGATCTTTCGCGAGACTCTTCGTCTCATGCCCACTGCACCAGGGTTCTACGTCACACCCTTCAAAGACGAAGTCATCGGCGGCCAATACAACGTCTCCGTCGGCGATCCCCTATTCCTCTTCCTCCACATGATCCACCGCGATCCTGAAGTCTGGGGCCCTGATGCTGAAGAGTTCAGGCCTGAGAGGATGGCGGACGAGCACTTTAACAAACTTCCCAAAAACGCTTGGAAGCCTTTCGGAAATGGTATGCGAGGTTGTATCGGTCGAGAATTCGCATGGCAGGAAGCTCAAATTGTAAGTACTACTTCTTACTGCTGCTTCACTAGCTAATATTCGCAGGTTACAATCATGCTTCTTCAGAACTTTGACATGGTCAAAGCAGATCCTAACTACAAGCTCAAGATCAAACAGTCGCTCACCATCAAGCCCGACGGTTTCAGCATGAAGGTCAAGCTCCGAGAGGGCCGCGACTTGACCAACCTCTTTAAGAATCCCAGCATGGCTACCTCCAAGCAGCCTAGCCTCTCTAGCCGAAAGAACCTCAACATTTCACAGAAGGACCTGAAGCCCATTTCTATCTTTTTTGGGTCTAATACTGGAACTTGTGAGGCTTTGGCGGAGCGACTGTCTGCTGATTGTGCAACATTTGGATTCATGCCCTCTAAGCCTCTACCGCTTGATGACGCTACGAGGAATCTGTCAAAGGATGGACCGAATATTATCTTGGCTGCTTCGTATGATGGAAAGCCTTCTGATAATGCTGCGGAATTTACAAAGTGGGCTGAGGGGCTGCAGCCTGGGGATTTGGAGGGTGCCCAGTTCGCTGTTTTCGGATGCGGTAAGTCTTATTCAACCCTTCATATCTCACCTTATCTGACATTCCTTAGGCCACAAGGACTGGGTATCAACATTGTATCGCATCCCCAAGGTACTCGACAAGTGTTTGGCAGACGCTGGCGCCGATCGCCTCGTCGATATTGGCCTCACCGACGCTAGCACTGGTCGTTTATACCCCGACTTCGACGACTGGGCACACAGCAAGCTCTTCCCCGCACTCGCCAGCCGCCACGGCATCACTCTCGACCACGAGCCCGACTCTCTCGAACTGAGCGTCACCATCAACCAGTCCCAGCGGAATGATATTGGAGGTAACTTCAAGAGGGCTGAGGTCGTGGAGAACACTCTTCTCACCAGTCCTGGTGTTGCTCGCAAGCACAGTCTACTCCTCAAGTTGCCGAAGGATATGGCTTACACTCCTGGTGATCATGTCCTGGTTCTTCCCAAGAATCCGCCTCAGCTTGTTGATCGGGTCATGACTTGCTTTGGTGTTGATGATGATACTGTCTTGACTGTGTCGTCGCAACGACCAACTTTCCTTCCCACTGGCACTCCCATCCTTGCTTCGAGTCTCTTCAGTACCCTCGTTGAGCTGTCCCAGACTGTCAGTCGCACAAGCTTGAAGCGACTGGTAGACTTTGCAGGTAATGACGAGACCAAGGCTGAGATCGAGAGTCTCGCCAGTGATAGGTACGACGCCGAGATCGACCAACAACGCATGTCCATCCTCGACGTCCTCCGCAAGTATCCCTCCATCAACATGCCCCTGTCAACCTTCCTCTCTATGCTTCCCCAGATACGTCCCCGCACATACTCCTTCGCTTCAACACCAGAGTGGAAGCCCAGCCACGGCTCACTTCTCTTCTCCGTCGTTGAAGCCACTGAAGCCAGTGGGTCATCGCTTGCGCGCCCAGGTGGTCTAGCTACCAACTACATGGCCCAGCTCCGACCCGGTGACTCTGTTCTCGTTGAGCCTCGACCTTGCAGACCTGAGCTTCGCACTGCCATGACCACTGAGCTTAATGTTCCTGTCGTCATGATCGCCGTAGGCGCTGGTCTCGCTCCCTTCTTGGGATTCATGCAGAAGCGATACCTGCAGAAGAACTCAGGCCACTTGTCCAAATCCTCGTGCACACTCTTCTTTGGATGTCGCGGCGCCAAGATGGATGACATCTGCCGCGATACACTAGATGAGTACTCCCGTGCAGGCGTTGTATCAATCCATCGTGCCTTTAGCCGCGATTGGGACTCGCCGTACAAGTATGTTCAGCAGTCGGTGGCTAAGCACGCTGATACCTTGGCGCGACTTTGGGGACAGGGTGCTATTGTGATGATTTGCAGTGGTAAGAAGGTATCTGATGATGTGTTTGATGTCTTGGGCCCGATCCTTCATAATGAGGATAGAAGGTTGAACACGACGAGGGCGAGTGACTGGAAGACTTGGAGAGAGGGCGTTAGCAAGGAGCGATTGATCCTGGAGGTGTTTGGATAGACTGGAGAATTTGTGTTATTCTTGATCAGTTGTTATAGCATAGCGTTGCGGGTTTTTCTATTGTACTATATAGATCAGGATAGACTGTATTTAGTAACACTTCATTGTGCATCTCATCTACTCTATCTGTGGGACCAATCTTTTGAGGCGTGCTTCATCCTTCCCTCAGACCATTGAAGTAGTTGGGTGGCTCTGTTTGAGTAGCAGTAGTTCAAGTAATATTTCCCAATTGTGACGACCAACTACAAGACCCTAAACTAAACTGTCCAAACCCATCACAACACTAAAACTGCATTCGTTCTCTTTTACAAAATGTATCTAAAGTTCTTGTTCTGCATATCAGTCTCGTCGACTTGAAGAAGGGCTCCGTCCTCGGCAAGGTCTACCCGCTGAGACTCCTCGGGATCTCTCTTAACACCCTGCTCATTATCGCGACGGCGGTTCTCCCAGGTAAGGTAGAAGTAAATGCCCACCACAAGCGCAATGGTGATGGCGTAGCATACCATGATTGTGGTGTAGGCAGTCTGTAACGGTTAGCGACGTCTCATAGTGAGCCGTGAGATACTCACATGGTAGCCGGGCGCTTCGGTGCTGATGAAGAACTGAGGTCCACTCAAGTTTCCAGCACAGTATCCCAGGAAGATCATGGCCATGACGGTGGACTTTTTAGTGAAGCCAGCGATATTACTAGCAGACAGCGACAGCATGAGAGGGAATGCGGGTGCAACCGCCATGATGAGCCAGAAACCTGCCAGTCGCGAGAGTTTCTCTGCTGTGGGGAGGAGCTTGATCATAAGAATGCCAGCAATGGCCATCAAGTACGTAAGAACAAGAGCAATGTGTCGGGACTTGCGGACATATGTCGTGAAAACAGCGACGAGGATGACGGTTGTGAGTTGAAAGGCTGATGCAGGGAGACCCATGAGGATAGTCTGTTTCTCATCGTAGCCAAAGCTCTTGATGACGATGGTGCTGAACTGTTGTCACACTGATCAATATCTTTCTGTCAGGATCCGAGAAGGAATTCTTACGCTCGTAGTTCCACCATTAGGAATGCAGATAATGAAAGAGAAGAAAAAGAACCACCAAGCCTTGACGTCCTTCATAGTCTCAATAAACTGCCCGCGATCCCACTTCTTGGTCTGAGTAGTTCTCTGGAACTTCTTAGGTCTCAGAGCAGCAAACTCTCGCTCAGAAGTCGACAGAAACCCAGCAGTCGCAGGAGAATCAGGCAGAAAGAAGAATGTCAAGACAGACCAAGCAATGGTGATGAGCCCAAAAATGAGAAAGAGCATCTAAATAAATCAGCAATCAACTCTCCTTCAAGTAACAAAGAAACTCACCTTCCACTGCTCAATAGGCCCATGGTAACTCAAAATCCCATACGCGATCATAGCACCAACCATACTCGCCGACGCATTCCCCGCAAACCAAAACGAATGGCGTGATACATGCTCATGAGGCGTATACCACATTCCCGTGATAAGCGAGAAGCCCGGACTAATCGCACTCTCAAACACACCAAGAAAGAAACGGAGGACCATGAGACTAGCGTAATTGTGCGCGACGGCGTGAAGAGTGAGGATAACGCCCCAGATGAACATAAGAACGCTGAGATATTTGCCGAGAGGGAATTTGACGAAGCCGAGGGAGATGGGGTACGAAGCGACGAGGTAGCCTATGTAGAAGATACTGGATGCCCAGCTGAATTGTTGGCCGACGAGTTGCTTTGCTTGTTAGTGGTGTTTTTTCTGCAGTGGTGATTACATACCAGATCCTCTCTTAGGCCAAGAATAGCACTATACGCCAAACTCGTCTCTGTATAAAGTCAATACCCGCGGATTAATTGACACAAAAAACTTACTATCCAAATACTGCAATCCATAGCTTACAATGAGTAATGGCATAAGTCTAACAAATTAGCTCTGAACACCTGTCGCATCTGGTAGAACATACCTCATATCAATCTTCCTCACAAGCTTCTTCTCCTCCTCCACCGACAACGTATCAACAGTCCCGTTCATCTCATACTCGGGCGCCGACTCTTTCATTTCTTTGCCCTCCATGATTAAAATTGTGACGTTGCAGGAGTGAAGAAAAAAAGAAGGTTAAAACTCAAAGCGTTGATGGTTTTGAGTCAGTGTTGGGGCGGGCGCAAGGGCCCAGTTATATTCTTTCTCCTTATCACACCAGCGCTAGCCTTATTCCTCTTATCTAATTCGGCTCCAAAATCTGGGGTCCCTTGTCTACTACCCCAGATTTATGGCGTGATCTCTGAGTGGTCAGATTAATCGACGAGATAAGCCACGAGATTTATCGAGGAGATAGTGAAGATGAGGGCTGAAACTCTCTAATTATGATGATGTGGTCTGCTTGCTAACTAACTCGCGAACCGCCTCCATCGATATTCCCTTAGCCGACAGTGTCTTAGCCGATACCACGAGATTGTAAACGCCCTTGATAACGGGGTCTGAAATACTCGCCGAGATCCAATCTCGGTATACGGGGTCATGTGTTTCGATTCCTCCGATTAAAAGAGCCCATTGGAAGCGCTCGAGGAGCTGTACTGGTCCGACGGGGATGGTGTGGTATGCTGCTGAGACTAGTTCTTGGAGTGCGCGCTCGACATCAGCTGGGACTGGTGTTTCGCCGAAGAATGTGTCGCGGCTCCGATGTAGGTAGATTTCGAGGGCGTGGAAAATGGTTACAGCTACGAGGGCCATTAGTGGTGGTTTAGTAGACTGTTGAGCGTAGTCTCTCGATAAAGTGAAGAGAAAGCTCTGCTCCTGCTTGGTGTTAGTCCACGGTGGTCTCGCAGATAGTTACTGACTTACCTCTCGTATCTTGTCCAAGTTGTTCCTAATCTCCACCCACTTCCCAAGTACAGCCAGTTCATTACCCTGGCTATACACGTTTATCTCGTATTGTATCGTAATCAAACTGAAGTATATATCCAGAATCCGTCTCTGACTCGTCTCCGGCAAACTCTCAGATCTAAACCACGTCTCCGTCTGGTCTGGCAATATCGGCATACGTGATAGTAGCCATATTCGCTGCCTTGTCTCATGCTTCTGGCTAACATAATCCGCAAAAGCAGCGCCGCAGCCAAAGAAACCACAGAATACATCGCGATCATAAATATACGTCAAGATCCGTGATAGCGTAACAGGTTCCGATGTCCCTGTACTCCCACTAGAATTGGCGCAAACCTCATCTAGCGAAAATGTCGTAACATACGCAAGAATCGAGATACTCAACTCTCGTAATCTCTCCACCTCCAACGGATCCCTCCTCATCCAAAACATATAAAGGTACAAAAACGATAACATCATCGCGACGTGGTTGGTAGGCGATAATGTCACGAGCGCCTGGCTTAAAAGCTGCGATCCGTTCTGAAAATGCAAATACGACTCCAGAGGCGGTCTATGGCTGAAACCATGATGGATAGCTAGTTCGCTGTGTGAAAATGCAAGAAGGAAATGTAGCGCCATGGGGTTTTGGACGGCAAAGTTGAGGAAGATGGAGTGGGCTGATAGAGCGGCTTTGCGGGTTGATTTCATGGGTGCGAGGACGGTGGAGTGGAATGTCATGGCTTGGACATCGTCGCTCCCGATTAAAGGGGCGGGCTCGGTTGGGTTCGTGAAGGAGAATGAGGGGAAGAGGGAGAGGATATCGAAGGAGGGTGTTGGGTATAGAATAAGTTGTGATGAGGCATCGTGAGGGTATTGGGGGAGGGCGATGGGGTTGATCATGTCTTCTGGCGGTATGTCTGGGAAGGCCGTTGGTGATGCAGATGCCACTTCATTCTCCACGGGCAGAACATCAAACGACATATCAGCCGACAATCCCTCAGACAATTGCAACTCCCCAGCAGGCGTCAAAGCAGGCGGCGTAACACTCTGCGAACACTCACTCCCAGCATCATCAATCTTGGGCACAATAGTCTGCGGCGTCCACCTCTCCCTCTGTTTAATCGGCCCCAAGCCTCTCCTCCTCTCCGCCAGCGGCTGCATCTGCGTCGCCCATCTACACTCGAGCTTGAGCCTCACACAGCGATTGCACTGCGGCCTCGTCTCATCGCATTTGACCTTTTTGGTCAGACACGTCAAGCAGCCTAGACTGGGTCAATGGGGACCACTTCCGGGGGAGCCGGGGCGACTCACCGTTTTTAGAGCGGCCGCGTTCTACGCGTTTGCGCTTTGGGGGTTGAGAGGAGGAGGAACTGGATGCATTCTCCATGTGACTTGGCTTGACTGGGGGGGAGACCGGATGAGAAGGTCCTTATCGAATGAGTGGAAAGGAATTGGATGGGATTAGTTAATCGATTGGTTTGCTTTGACCCTTTCTTTTTCGGTCGTTAATCTGAAAGGACGCGTCCCCGCCTCTCGCAGCTGATATGTCGTCGATTAAACCGACCAATCACCGTCACCTCGAAATCGAGCTGCGATACGACGAGATATGAGTGCAAATACGAATAATTTATTGAGTCTCTCTCATTCCCTTCTTATCTGGTACTCTACAGTTCCCTCTTCTCTATCTCCAAAATAATTCTTATCACTAAAATGGGTAATTCAATCTCTTACACCACTTCAGACTGTCACGTCAACCTCCCAAACTCTGGATCTCTCAAAGGTCTTCAGTTCGATTCCAAGTCCCGTCGCTTCGCAGGCGTTCCCTACGCTCAACCTCCCGTCGAAAATCTACGATGGCGAAAACCCCAACCTTTTCCAAAAACACATCGATACGAATCTTTAGATGGTTCGCCTTTTGATGCGACGCATTTTGGACCTGTTTGTCCTCAGGCGAATTACTCCAAGAACGTTAGCGAGCATATCCCCAAGCATGCATACAGCGAGGATTGTCTTAGACTCAATATCTGGACGCCTGTGCCTGATCCGAACGAGCCGAATAAGAAATGGCCTGTTATGGTCTGGTTCCATGGTGGCTGGTTCCAGGTTGGAGATCCAAGTCAGGAAGAGAGTATGGATCCTACTGAGCTCATATCAACTGGTGGCCTACAAGCTGTGTTTGTAGCCGTTGGTTACAGACTCAACGTCTTTGGCTTTCTCGCTGGAAAGTCTCTTTTAGAAGAGTCTGCTGGCGATGCAGTCGGAAACTATGGTCTCTGGGACCAGCGTCTCGCTATGGACTGGGTATACGAGAACATCGCTGCCTTTGGAGGTGACCCTCATAACATCATACTGGCGGGGCGAAGTGCTGGAGCTTACTCTGTTCTTGCACAAGCACTCTATGACTTCCGAGGTAAAGAGTCGCATGGTCGTTTTACAAGAATGATCATGTACTCCAATGCCATTCCGACACAGCCCAAGACTGTTCAAGATTGTGAGGAGCAGTTCGATGAGCTCTGCGAGTACTTTGGTATACCAACAGATATCAGTGGCGCAGAGAAACTACATAATCTGAGAAGTATCAGCGCCTATGATCTCTCTTCTGCCATCATGGAGCTGAAGAACCATACCTTTCGTCCTGTGACAGACGATCTTTTCATTCACTCTGGTATCTTTGACTACTATCGCGACGGGTCATTTGCGCGTGAGTTCAAGAAACGCGGACTCAAGCTCTACATCGGCGAAGTTCTTCATGAAGATACACTATACGCCGTCACAAATCCTCCGGATCCCAACATCTCATCTCTTCAGATGCAAATATCCAATTACTACCCTCCCCACGTCACAGACCGTCTCCTCAAGCATTATACACTTCCGCAAACAAAAGACAAGAAAGCATGGCAGCAGATATTTGGGCGTATCATTGCCGATGGCCAAGTTAGAGCTCCATCACGATACCTAGTGGACAATCTAGTGCGCAATGGCGTTGACATTAAGAATGTCTGGAGATATCTCATTGCATATCGCTTGTCATTCATATCGAATGACGTTGCTCCAGCATCGTTTGGTGTGAGTCATGCTATGGATAGGCCTATATGGAAGTAAGTCATGAGCCCCTATGCAGATTACCTTACCGCAGACTTGCTGACATATTGCAGTTACTCTATTACTCATGGGCCAACGCCTGCGGAGAGAGACCTTATGGATGCATGGATCAGAGATCTTAGGGCCTTTGTTAATGACGAAGAGGGATACATATACGGCACTGAACTTACTACAGAGTATAAAGTCATGCAACCGCAGGGAACAATCGCTATTGAACGAGATGGACGGTGGGAAGAACTTCTACAAGTTATGGATATCTTTAGCGCATGAGTTCAGACCGCGTAGCTACATTACTTCAATAGCCTTTCTATGTGATATTCCTCCGTATAACCCTCACCCAACAGTCGACGTCTCTTCTTCAAGCCAACTGACTACAGCAAACGACACCCAATTATCGAGAGCACCATAGTAACAGACGGGAACGGTCCACTCTTTGCTCAAGCACCCCAGTGCTAGCCTGCTGCCATCCCCAGGTTTCGGACATGGAGCCCAAGCAGAGGGGAAAACAAGAGTCTTTACCCTTGCAGCGTAGAAGCCATGGTTCAGGGCTGCGAGGAGAGGCCACCAATAAGAACTAGCCAAAGCCGGGTCTAGAGGAGGAGCTCCGGCTTTTGTCAATTCCTATTGGAGATGCTAATCCCCAGATTACCCCACACTACCCCAGGTTATCATTCTCATCTCAAATGAGAAACGCAGAGTGCAGGTCCTTTTTGTTACCATGAATCAACCACTCATGACTATTATGACTACAGTCTACAGCTGCGTCGGCATGTGGACATCCCGCTTCGGTTCACGGGACTCCACTTTGCCGCACGATTTCCATGACATCTAACGACATTTCTGCATCTTCGGGATAGTGCAAGGTCAAGATCCCGATGGATCATTGCAGTACACAGGACTCTTTTAGCCGGTCAATCAGTCTCAACCAATACATAGATTAGTTCGACCAAGGGTAAAGTGAAATAAGACTAAATTAATTTGGCATCTTCGGTGCCAAATAGACCGAGAAGGCAGGTCATAAAAGTCTACTATAATTCTATAAAAGGTCCAGCAATGCCTGATTCCCTTAACTACTCAATACAACAGCGCTGGTTCCTTCACAGCCCTTTACCTTTACACTCAATCACCAAAGATTTCTCCACGCCTGTCAACAATGAAGACTTACCTGGCATTTGCTTCTGTTACAGCCTTGTCCTGTGGCTTGGCCACCGCCGCTCCACCTTCCAACTACCTCAATTGGAAGACATTCAAAGCCAATGGAGTCAATCTCGGTGGCTGGCTGCATCAGGAAGCCGTAATTGATCCCACGTGGTGGAACCAGTACGCGCCTGGTACACCTGATGAGTGGGATTTCTGTGCAAAGCTCAAATCTCAATGCGGTCCTGTTTTAGAGCAGCGATACGCTTCTTACATCACGACCAAAGATATCGATACCATGGCTGCAGCCGGGATCAACGTCATCCGAGTGCTGACTGGATATAATGCTTGGGTCACTGTTCCAGGATCCCAGCTTTACAGTGGCAATCAAGCTCGCTTTCTCAGAGCCATATCGGATTACGCTATCAAGAAGTATGGTATCCACGTCATTCTCGACATTCACTCGCTCCCTGGAGGTCTGAACGGCATGGGGCTGGGCGAGAAGGAGGAAAACTATGGCTGGTTCCAGAACCAGACCGCTCTTGAATATTCTTACAAGGCGGTCGACGCTGCCATCAAGTTCATCCAAGAATCCGATGTTCCCCAGGGTTTTACCCTGGCCCCCATCAACGAACCGGTTGACAATCGAGATATTACAAAGTTTGGCACGCCAGACGCATTAAGTGATCAAGGGGCTGCTTGGGTTCTCCAGTACTTCCAAGGCGTCGTTTCACGCGTTGAAAAGGTCAACCCCAAGATACCCATCATGCTTCAGGGTGGTTTCCGACCCGTCGACTACTGGGCCAAGTCCTTTGCTGCTAGCACTAATCTCGTCTTCGATGTCCACAACTACTACTTCGCCGGTCGCCCGACTACTTCGCAAAATCTCGCCGAATTTATCTGCAGTGATGCGAAGAACACCATTAGTACTACACCACCAAAATTCCCTGTTTTTGTTGGCGAGTGGTCCATCCAGGCTGCTGCCAACAACACATTTGCCAGCCGGGCGCGGAATCTCAACACTGGCCTCAAGGCTTGGGCTGCGTATACTCAAGGAAGCGCTTACTGGACTTGGAAGTTTTTTGGGAATGAACCGGTTGATGGCGAGGGGACTCAAGGTGACTATTGGAATTATTCCGACTTTGTGAAGATGGGTATAATCAACCCATCGTCGGGGGCTACTTGTAACTAAGATGCCGCTGGGGCTACCACTCTGATGAGTTATCAATACACGTGTCGCAAGGCTTCTAGCCACTAAAACGCAGATTTTCCTTGGGTATAATGATCTCTTGGTCGTTAAAGACAGATAGTCCTTCCATTATGCAGACTCCATGTAGAACTTGGTCCAGTTGATTCCTGGAGTGGCCGCGATGACCCAGCGTAACCCCGTATTATAAGTAGCTCTCTGTTCAATCCCCCCATAGCATGACCTTTTGCCCCACTAAGATGTGATGTGATCACGTAACTGAGCAAGCTAAGTTCTCACCAAGCGGTACCTAGCACGATGTCAGCCACATCATCGAAAAATTCACAACAGACTTCAGAGGTATGAGTCAAAACAAAGCGAACCTATGTCCCACCTTCGGAGCTTTACCTATCGAGCAGTATCTCCTTGTAGGTTCTCTCTTCTAGGGATAATTCACGTTGCTTACCACCTCGGCCAGAGGAAATGGGACTCAGCTTCATCCCTACCTATCGATCAACAGCGAACCCAGCTTATACAAGCCTTTCTGCGTGAGGATGATATCTCGGCTTTTATGTCTTCAACTCTTGATCCTAACTCAAGTGACATGCAAGAGTTGATTCCGACAGTTATCATTCCGTGGCGACCACAGAAGCTTCGTCGCGTAACAGAGAGATACCTCCCTGGTAATGACTTATACGGCAAGTTGGTTGTCTTGCGTACATGCTATGGTGGAGTCAGTGACGATGTCAATTTTCGTCGCTGGATTTACGATGCAGCAGCTGCTTTTGAGGAAGATAATCCCCTAGGCGATCTCTTCGGAGATGCCGACGATCACTGGTGGCGCATCCTTGACGATGCTTCACTCTTCGATACTGGTGATCAGGACTGGGAAAGTATATATCATAGATTTCCGGAACTCGCTTCACCAGAAATCTGCCGTACCTTCAGTGATGGAGATATAGCAGAGGTCAGAGAGGAAGTATCAGCCGTCGTCACCTCACGAGAGCCGGAAGAGCACGACTATGAGGATGCTATTTCCCATGTTGCAGTCTCGGGCTGTTGGTTACTGGTGTTTGACAAAGAGGCTTTTGAAGATGAAGAAGTGCTTCTTGTGTTTCGAGACAAGAGGGGCAATGTCGTTAGGCAGTCATCTGTCAGACCAGAGGAGCTAGAACACCTTCCTCACTATATCATGCGTGGATCTATCACAGAATCAGGATTTTGGCGTAATGCAGAAGTTGGGGAGAACTACAAAACGAAAGCGAGAATCATGCAGCAGACTACATCCAGGGTGATGGTGGAAGCTGGGCAGATTCATGATTGCTCTATGTAGTTAGGAAGATCTGGTCTATTACATGGGGACAGCTTTATTACAAAGCCATTCTATACTGAACAAACTGACTCTCAGCAAGAGTATCATAAAGCTTTCGCGCCGCAGTATTATCATGCTTGGTAACCCACTGCACCCTCATAAACCCCTTCTCCCTCGCAACATCCGCAACAGCCTGCGTCAACTTCCTCAATACTGTCAGTTGGGAGAAATGGACATGCGGCCCAGTACTATTTTAGTATAGATTCTTAGGAAGAAGATTAAATAGTTTATGGCAATATTGATGAGCTTCCTGGATTGCAAGAACTGTATAAGTTATTTATTATAAATTTTATAAACAGTAGAAACATAGTGATTGCAGTTTTAGGTCAGTATTATGGGTTTGGGATTTAGAGAATACTAAGGGTAAATGGAGCTCTGAATTGATGGCAGTGATATTCTTTGGAAAGCGTAGAATATCAAAAGTTATAAGTGAATGAAACTTTCAAGTAAAGACCGTCAATTCTTACTATTTAATTACCTTACAGATAGAGCAAAGAACAGTATGTAGTGTGAACTTGTCTTCTGATTGAAAACCAAGTCATAAAGACTCTGGTAAAGTACAGGACTGTCAAGAGAGGAACAAGTTTGTCAACAGTTCGTGTAAGGTACAAGTGGGCAGAATCAATATCGCATTTAACTGACGAAAGATTGGTTGTTATGACACTTGAGCATGGCATCAGCACTTTAACAATGACTTAAGCGGTCAGAGGAATGGTAGTAATGGGATAACAGAAATCGACCGGTTTAATACTCATATCAAACCTTGGAGTATAATAAATCAGCCCGGGATCTACAATGAGGTAAGCAATAGTGAGCTTAAGCTTAGAAATGAAGCTATCACGAGATTTCGTGAGGCTAGGTTCATTAAGTCAAGTCAAGTGTATAATACCTCAGTAAAATATCTAAAGTGATTTTACAGGCGCATTTAATTAATATTAATAAAATAAGACTTAGGCTTTTAAGTTATATTAAACTTATTAGATTTAAATAATTATTAGTATTATAATAAAGTTATTATAAGATTAGCTAGATAGCCTTTTATAATACTATCTAGCTGCTAGAGTATTATACTTTAGTAATATATCTAGAGTGATTTTATAGGCACATTTAGTTAGTATTAATAAAATGAGATTTAGGCTTTTAAGTTTGTTAAGGCTTGAATAAAATAGCCTATAAATTCGTTATAGGTAGAAGGATAGATAGTCGTTATAGGTAGAGTGGAGGTTGAATTATAAGATGGATAAAAGGTTGTAACTTGTTGATAGGTTGACATAGGGAAGGATTTATAAGATAAAAGTGGGTCCGTTGAATAGAGCGATTTTTTCCGAATTTAATGATATATATTATGTAATCAATGATTAGATAATCTCTTAAGAAGAAAGGAGTTCCTGAAAGG
>JAAQPG010000930.1:0-26499 GCA_013186905.1 Fusarium udum | reverse complement strand
ATTGGGGGGGGGGGGTGGCCTTGTGCATGTACAACAAGTCCCTGAAATGATGATCCATTCTGCATCATCGCATCCTTCATTTTTTGCCCTGCATTGCAAATGTGCATGATTTGATAATACAAAGATGTTAATATTACCCTGACGTCTTCCTTGAGACTCTATTGAGTTACATTTTGGTAGGGCCTCATAAGCTTCGGTGGTGCTCTCACACAAAATTTAAAAATATTTTCTAGCTGAGTGAGCTGAACTGAAATGGTCTGAAATGGTCTGGTTGTAAGTGGCGGACGCATAACGGCCGGACTCGACCGAACCACCGACCCGGCCGTAATTACGGCTGTATCGGATATCTCCCGGCGTCGCTCTTATGATACCGGCGTCAAATAGTTCTTGTTTTTTTCCTGTGTAAGTAACGGAATATCGCAAGATTCGAATCCGATCTTGTGTCTCCGTGGATATTACCAATTCATATCTCCATCGTCCGCTATTCCCGATCATCACGGGGTTTTCCTGTCCTGCAACGCACCATTCGAAAAACTGATCGACGTCATCGCTGCTTACGAGACCTGTTTCGTCTCACTCCAGCCTCAATATCAGCCTCACCTAACAGTCTGTCATTACATTCTTCACTTTGTTGCTATATCTGGATGCTTTGAGATTATTCAATGGTATGGTAGAATGTGCATCGCCCGCTTACACGCGACATTTCGTTTGCAGATACTCCCAACCACCAATCATTTTCTCGGTTGGCCTGGGCGTAACTTTAACTCATGGTCCGTGAACAGCTTGAAATGTTAATGTTTCCGTCGCATCCAAGGTTCAAAGATTGGAAAGTGCTCGTGTGCCCGTACCAATAATTGACACGGATACGGCATCATCCCAGGTCGAAGCAGGCCTCAGTATACCAGGCTCTTCCCTGTCCGGGGAAGTTTTGAGTCAAATTCAATGTCTTACACCGCGCGGGATGAAGCTTTTGCAGGAACTTTCTTACGTACATACAGCTCTCGGTGAGAGATGCACACATCTCGGTCGCCTATTTTAGGAGCAACCGACCTCAGATCTGTCTCAAACATGTTGGGCGTCAAAAAGATAGGACAAGGTCCCACGTGAAGACCTACGCTTTTCGACACCGAAGATGCAACGGGCCAAGCAACCCGCGATATTGGGATCCTTATGTTTCCTATTCGGGACACCGAGATCCCACGGTCTCAGCTCGTTCTCAGGGGAGAGCTCTGCCCCAGCTCCGGGTCTAGATCCCCGAGCCAATTAGGGAGATGGAGTTTGCGACAAGCTATTGCATCTAGAATTTCCGTATGTATTGAGAATTCTTGTGAGAGGCTCTTCAGCCCTGTTGACGGCAGTGGAACATGCGGGCGCCTGGCCGAGGGCACGGAGCTGTAAGCTTTGAAGAGGGCCAATGGGGTTGGTTGTAGGAAATGAAGAATTCGCGTGAATTGAATCCGAAAGCTTTTCCCCTTGTTGTTATGAATGTTGTTGTCAGTTGATATGCTCAAATTGCTCAATGCTACTGTTCAGGCATCGTCAAGGAGCTCCTTGTCTCCTCAGTCGAGCATGTACCCAATACATTGGATGGACGCATGTTGAAAGAAGCTCATCACAACTGTTTCA
The DNA here is from genome assembly GCA_013186905.1 of Fusarium udum. Classification (NCBI taxonomy): domain Eukaryota; kingdom Fungi; phylum Ascomycota; class Sordariomycetes; order Hypocreales; family Nectriaceae; genus Fusarium; species Fusarium udum. Next base: position 24,873 of record JAAQPG010000930.1, on the reverse strand, counting down.
CATGCGAAATCACAATCGACATTTTCTAACCCGGAAACATGTTTTGCCGAAGAACTTCAATTGATCATCCATCGGCAAGTATCTCCTGAGCCAGTGTATAGTAGACGGCAGTTTCTCGAAGCACACCGAATTTGCCGGCGGCTATAATGAGCATCATGCTATCGAAATGACAGGTTCTATCGAGTTGGCATATGTCCCAAGATATCGTCAGATCATCTGTGAAGCTATTGGTAGTTCTCTAAGCGACATCTGGACACATATGCAACTTGTTGTTGGTCGAACCGAGCTTCCGGTCTCGGTCAAATTGCATCACGATCGAGTGCAAGTGTCGTGAGATTGAAGCTGTGGATCTTGGTGAGGCTACCCTGAACTGATGCATCACGTTGATATTTTCAAGATCATCAATGTCAAACCATTGAATCCGTAACATGATCCATCAAATGACTATTTGCAATTGCCAGACCAAGGTAGTGGCTCATATTTGCATCTCGGTTCGTGTTTTGGTGTCATATCATGTTCACAATCTGCATAGAGTTGACCCTACTGCAAGATGCCCCACGACTCGACACGTTAAGCCGAGCTGTGAAGCGCTCTTGAAGCTTTTATCACCAAAACTGAGCCATTTGTTGTTACATTACTACTCACCATTGATAACCGATAGCCAATAAGACCCTCATTTCCGTACATATGCCCACATTACAATGACGTTGAGGTCGTGTAGGATGCATCAACCCCGCTGAGGGGTTGTTGAGGCATTCATATATCAAGACACATCCTCTGCCTTTCTCAACTCTTGTTCTTCAACTCAATTACCTGACATTCATCTTGTCTCAATCAGTAATTTTGTTTCAAACACTACTCACATAACTTTCGGTACGATGTGACAACACACGACTAAGGAGCAATGGCTCTCTTCGCAATTATTACCATGTATCAAGGTAACGTTTAAAAGAACGCATCCGGGTGTTCAACTGCCTCTATGCTCTGTACCTCCCCTCATCTCACGACACACATCGCCTCCAATAGTGATGGTCATTGTGATTGAGGACGGGCAGAGCAGGGCAGTTGATCTGAGAAATACCGGCGAACTTGATCTGGATAATACCAGCGAAAGGACATGCTTCTTGAAATCCCCCCCTTTGCTCCGGGTGACCGGGAAACTAACCCTAGCAGTACACCCCTTGATCTTTCATCATGTCGACTGACAAGATCACTTTCCTCACCAACTGGTACAACTAACTTGCTTTAGAGAATGAACTTGTGTTGACTGTTGTTAGGCACGCTACGCCTTACCACGCGCCGCTGTACCTAGCTCAGGCTAAGGGATACTTCAAGGAGGAGGGAATCAAGGTTGCTCTTCTTGAGCCCAATGATCCTAGTGTAAGTGCTTGTTCTATGATACATGGCGATCAAGATGCTGATGACCGTCCAGGATGTCACTGAGATCATTGGAACTGGCAAGGTCGACCTTGGATTCAAGGCCATGATTCACACTCTGGCTGCCAAGGCTCGAAACTTCCCCGTCCAGTCCATCGGTAGTCTTCTCGACGAGCCATTCACTGGTGTCGTCTATCTCAAGGACTCTGGCATCACCACCGACTTTCGCACCCTCAAGGGCAAGCGCATCGGCTATGTCGGTGAATTTGGGAAGATCCAGATTGACGAGCTCACTTCGCACTATGGCATGACTCCTGATGACTACACTGCCGTGCGCTGTGGTATGAACGTCTCCAAGGCCATCATCAAGGGCGAGATCGACGCCGGTATCGGTCTGGAGAACGTCCAGATGGTTGAGCTCGAGGAGTGGCTCTCTGCCCAGGGTCGTCCCAAGGATGATGTCCAGATGCTTCGCATCGACGAGCTCGCTGAGCTCGGCTGCTGCTGCTTCTGCACCATCCTCTACATCGGCAACGAGAAGTTCCTCGCCGAGAACCCTGAGAAGGTCCGCTCGTTCCTCCGCGCCGTGAAGAGAGCCACCGACTTTGTCCTCGCTGAGCCCGAGAAGGCCTGGGCCGAGTACGTCGACTTCAAGCCCGTCATGGGCACCGCGCTCAACCGCAAGATCTTTGAGCGCAGCTTTGCCTACTTCAGCAAGGACCTCAAGAACGTCAAGCGTGACTGGGAGAAGGTCACTAAGTACGGCAAGCGTCTCGGTGTTCTTGATGAGAGCTTCGAGCCCAACTACACCAACTCGTACCTCGAGTGGACTCTTTCTGGAGAGTCTAGCGACCCTACTGGGGACCAGAAGCGTATTGCTCAGCTCCAGAAGGATGTCGCTGCTTCTGGTGGCTTTCACCGTCTTCAGGCTGAGGTCAAGGCTTAGTTACACCTTGGGATGATACGAAGGAATATGGTTTGACCTAGTACAGATACATATCTGATACACTCTCTCATGGTCTGGAGGAAGTTACAAGGTCACTCGTTTAGCAGGCTCTGCCACACCAATATCAAGTAAACTTACTCTCGTATTATTAGTTCATATGTGAAGTCTGTTGTCTCGTGACGATGCCGGCGTTGGACTGGAATGTTGACTGCCACCACGTTGATGAACCGTTTCCGGCCAAACGGCTGGATTAGCCGTTTCCTAAAACATGCATCTCTGTAAGCGCATTTCTTTCGTGCGGCTGAGATTCCCCATGTTCACACTTTTATCCGGATGTAGAATGAGTGAAGTTAATCACAGCCCTATACGAGGTGAGACATGGTGACCGGGCGCCTGGAAGCCACTCGATCTTAAGGCTGACCTGACATAGCAAGACCGGTATGTTCAGGCCTTGATAGAGACAGTGGATTTTATTAGAGTGCTTTCACTGATAACTTTAACAGAGAGATGTCTGAGCATGTGTATGAAAGGAAGGTATTATAATATTGGTGGCGTTGGAGCCGGCTTAGTGTATATGCCAGATACCTATCTACATGTAACCCAAGAAGAAACATTACTGAACTTGCATTATCGTCTTTAGAAGTCATGAACCTTATATCATTGAGGGAATGTGTATCATTATGGTGTGAACTCAAGAACGTGCTCTGGGTGTGGGTCGGCGAGGAAGTCTGGGGGCAGTGTACCAGGAGGAGGAGCCTGAATCAGAGTTCATTAGCATTCTGGTCAAGAGTCGAGTTAGGGGGATGCTCACCTGAAGCTTCTCTGACCACTTCTTGATATCTTCGTAGTTCTTGCAAGTGTGCTTGGTGTTGAAGTCGGGGAACGCGCTAGGGTTCTTTCTGTCGTACCAGACTTGTCCAAGAACACCAGTATCAACGTTGCACATGAGAACTTGGCGAATTGTGTCAAGACAGTGTGCTGCAGTAATTAGTACCGGGAACTTGGTAGAGAAGGGCGGCAGTGTGACTTACTGACGTGTAGGCGGAAGACCTCGCCGTCATTCTTGAAGGCATGTCCACCCATGGCCTTGTAGTGGTCGTAATTGAAGTAGAGAGACTTGCGGACAAGATTCTGTGAAGATATTAGTAATTCTTTCCTTGCTCTTACAATTAAGTTCTCATACCAGACAGTGGAGGTGATGCATGCCCTCAACATTGACGATGAAACCGCCGCCATGCTCAGGACTGACTTGAACATGGGCATCAGTGAGTCCGCTGGCAATTCCATCTTCATAAGAGATGACACCAGGTCGATCTAAACAGTGTTAGTGGATATTTCAGCAAGGTTGGTCAAGAGGTGAACACATACAGTCAACACCAAGTGATTCCCATGCTTCATCGACTTTAGCAGAGCCGTTCTTGCGGAAGTCATTCTCTTCCATAAAGTTTCCATCAAATGGTTGTTCGTGGTATTTTATCGAAACGTCCTTCAGAACCGGTGCTGTAATTGAGAGGTCAATTGATGGCTCCAGTTGAGGTCATTGAGTTGAGGACTTACACCATGATGTTGTATGTGCAGCACATGTCTGGTCAATGTTGAGATATGCCATTGAGATCCAAGCACCGGTGAGTGCTGAGATAAAGATAATTGAGAGCAAAGTGAAGATCCATCCGACACATCTGCATGCAGAGCATCGCCGCCTTCGAGGAGGGACATAATGGTAGGATTCTGAGTCTTCGTCTGTATCTTGACCATCGACGAGAGGGTTCAAGAGGGCAGATTCTTGTTCTTGCTTGGGAGCCATAATTTGCAACAATTGAGAGGTGTGAACAATGCGAGAGAAACAGTTGATGAAAGACTTGTGTTTAAAGGTGAGATGAATCTGAGTAAGACAAGAATAAAGTCAGAAATGAGAAGAAGGAAATAACCCAAAGCTCTCGAGGTTCTGATAAAATTAGAACGGGAACTCTCGAGACCCTTAACATGACGATATTGAGCGGCTGACACCCATAGTGCCAACCCAATGCACACTGCCGATTCAGCCGGCGCAGTCTAGTAAACTCTCAAGCTCCAGATGAGGCAATCCGTGGTTATCACAGCCCTCACAAAAGGTTCTAGACATGGGCATCGGAAGAGAAAGGATTTGGAGCTAGAGCAGTGAGATACGCAGAAGTGAGATACAGAGTACACAACTTACACGAGAAAACGAGGCGGGCACCAATCAGTGAGACCCGGACAAGAAGCGATCATACCTACATCGACATAGCGCACCTCGTGAAGAAAGGCTGAGATGTATTCAGGCAGGGCTGGATCCCGCCTCCGCATCCGACTTGGTATCGCGCTAATGTACCAAGACCAGAGAAGCTGGCTCTCCGTGACCAGACGGATCAGAAAACTGTTGGAAGCATCTCGCCCCAGAGGCCGATTTAACTTCCCACAACCGTGAGGCTGAGATGAATCTGACCAACAATTCTCCCTGCAGAAAGCCACATAATGTTTTGGCTGCACTTTTTAGAAGAAGAAAAAAAATATGGCATTGGTAGTTAAGGTTGTAATTGTTAGTGTCGTTAGCTAGTACTAAGACGTGATGGGATTGAGGCTTGCGGGGGGTTGGGCAGAACGTTGGTCTTGGTGGTTTAGCTATACGAAGTAGATCGCTTCTATTCCATACTGCCGAAAGTTCTTCTCTCTTCCTTAATTGACGACATCGAACCTTATGATTTGCAATTGAGACGGGTAGATCATATCGTATAGCAAGGGTTTAGATCAATTCAAGACATTTCCGCCCATCAACTACATCATTGATCCCAAACTGGCCAACCAAAGATGGATCTCATGCACGTCTGACACGACATATAAACTTTCTTGTGCTATTTACAGTATGTCTTGGAAAGAATGTCCGTCTCTAGACTCTTATCCAACGTGCATTAGCTCCGCTCACTAACACACCTTGATCATCGTGCTAGTTGCCCAGATCGTGGCTTGTTTTCCCAGATAGGGAAATCCTGCTGATTTTTGGCTTACACGAGAAGTAGCTTTCCCGGGCTAATCTCTGCAGCCAGCCACGCTCAATGGTACTGTACATACATCAATCAAGCTAACGAGGCATCACGATTGCTACCTAAGCTAAGGTAGGACTTCAATGATGCAAAGTTCCATGAAAACTGCGCGATCGTTACCGTGAGAGGGAAGACATGAGGGCTCAGCCTTGGCGTGGTCCAATGGAGAGCCTCGTCCGGATGGTGATCCCCTCCACTTGCAAGCTTCAGACTTTGAGTTAGCTGTGAGACTGATACGAGGTTTTGCTTTCTAGCTTAGACTTGCAGGTGTTAGTCTCAGCAGGCGGATGAGTTGTACTGTTTTCTCATGCCGTAGGATCCGACGCCATCGTCGAGTTTCGCTTGGCGGTCTGGATCTGGTGAGGTAGACTTTCGGAGCAGAGAGCTTCCAGTGTGCTTCTGCAAGCTAAGCTTTAATCAAGATGATCATGAGATACTTTTCTGTACTTCCAAGAGGCGTCCATCCTTATCCATAAAGCCGTAGCTCCCATCCCGAGCTGAAGTGTTTTCTCACCACCCTTCTCACCCATCTCTTCAGCCTTAACTACCCACCACCCACCCTCTTCTCTGTTCCTTCACTCTACCATCTTTCTGTCCTTCTTCAGACATCAAAAATGAAGTTCACCGCTGTTACACTCCTCACTCTCGCTGCCGGTGCCTTGGCGGCCCCGGTTGCTGAAGCTGCCCCCGAAGCTGAAGCAGCACCAGGATATGCCAAGTATGGAGATTATAAGGGCGCTGGTGAGAACCTGAAGTCTTATCCTAGCTACGGAAGCTATGGCGCAAAGCCAAAGCCAAAGCCTAAGCCTGCTCCGGCTCCCAAGAAATATACCAATTATGGTGAGAAGTCCTTTGAGCAAGCTGCAGTTCACGTTCACGCACTTACACTCCTACAGGAAGCTACGACTACAAGAAATACGGCTCTTATGGCTCTTACAAGCGTGAGGCTGAACCTGAGGCTGCTCCTGAAGCTGCTCCCGAAGCTGCCCCTGAAGCTGAAGCCGCTCCTGGATATGCCAAGTATGGAGATTATAAGGGAGCTGGCGAGAACCTGAAGTCTTATCCTAGCTACGGAAGCTATGGTGCAAAGCCCAAGCCTAAGCCTAAGCCTGCCCCGGCTCCTAAGAAGTACACAAATTACGGTTCGTCATCTTCCTTCAGCCCCTGATATTCTCATACTAACTGACCCCTAGGAAGCTACGACTATAAGAAGTACTCATCTTACGGATCTTACAAGCGTGAAGCTGAGGCTGAGGCTGAGCCTTCTTCCAAGAAGCCTGCTCCAGCTCCTAAGAAATATACCAACTATGGTGAGTCAACTCCATGCACACTGCAACGACACTCAACTGACACTCGCAGGATCGTACAACTACAAGAAGTACGGCTCTTATGGCGCTTACAAGCGTGCCAAGGAGTTCATCGGCTCTCTCTTCTAAGCTTAAAACTCAGATTGACATGGTGATGAAAGGGGTGTTGGAACTGGGACAGTACACGATGGCACAACGCACATAACTGTTCTTATGAACGACTTACGATTCTCAACGAGAGAAATGTTTAATGTTTTATGTTTGGAATGAGTTTGGACTTGATGTAATGGAGTGTTTTGGGATTCAAGGTGATGCGGGCTTACTGTTAGATATATTCTTAGACTCTCTTTAATATTATTAGATCTTTGCTCCAACATAAAGCTCATGTGAAAACAAGTGTTCTATATTTGACTAACAAGATTTGGTAGGTTTTATTTGGTCTGCTCGGCGGGTCGAGTTTGGCACTGCCTTGCAGTGGAAGCTCATCTGTCTAAGTCTCTTCACCACTTAGGACAGAGATCCTAAGTTTCCTTGCCATCTTTTGGTGAGTCTTGTTGTTTCAATAAAGACTGGCCAATCCCCATTGACTTGACCCATTAATCTTCTGCAGGGTGCAGGAAGTGCTGCATCGACTGTAGGAATATCTCCTCGCCCGCTTTAGGCCCAGCTCCTCTCTTCAACCTCAAAACCGTCCCGCCGAAAGCCTCACTACGCTCATCCAAAGCATCCTTCTCATTGGGGTTGCATTCTTTCACTATCATGGTCTCACACATAAACATTCTCGCGCTGTTACACCAGCCTGTTCTCGCGTCCTTGCGCTGTCTCATTCCCACGCGTTGATATTCTCACATCTCTGCAACAAGCGTTGCATTCTACATCATCTTTTATCCGAAACAACACATTCAGCTCACCGCATGCTCGCATCTAAGCTATCTGAGTAAGGATATCGACTGGCAAATCCCCGGGTATTGAGCAAACAGCAAATTCTTACTATTGTTCTACTAGTTCCTTGTTATTGTTCTTCCATGCATAAACTCTTACCATTGCTATGGTAAAGTCTTACCATTCTTCCATTCATTGAAGTTACGATTTTATATGATTTCTTTCTATTGCACTATAATACGATCTTCCTCTGCCCACGCCGATTCCTTCCTTTCCATCCGTTACAGTCACGGTCTCACGATTTCCTCCCGCCGCATCACGATCTTCCTCCGCCCGCCACAAGCTCTCGTCGCCGTTTGCAATCTCTTATTGCTGCCTCGCGGCATGATCTTTTCCCATTGCTTGATGATATCTTTGTATTAGGATCTGTGTCCGTCCGTTATACAGGCTTTCTACCCGCCACACCACGATCCGTTCGGCCTTATGTTAACAATCAATTTTTCCCCATGCTCCCACAGCGAGCATCTAAGCAAAGACATTGAATATCGACGCCTATTCTCTGAGCCTCTCACAAAACCGGGTGGCCCCTTCTCGTACGAGGAATACCTTCGTGCCATCCAGCTCTACGGTCGAGAAGACTTGCTTATCAACAGCCATAAAGTCCACCGGTACGACAGGTGGGTGAAGAACAACCCAGAGCTCCATCAGTCATACCAAGATCAGGCCCGTCAAGACGGATACAATCCTACAGGTGGATCATCCAACGCCTGTTCTCCTGTGCTATCATATTCTCATCCTCGTGCTGTTAAGCTCTCGCGCTGTTCCGCTCGCGCCGTCACGACCTCTCTGCGTCAAGATTTCCCCGTCGCGCTCTCGCCGTGTTGCGGTCTCCTACGCGATCTTGTAGTCAAGATCTTACCACCACCTTCTCTCTGTCACGCCAGAAACTCATGTCCAGTTTCCGATTTACCCGATGTTCTCATCCAAGCCATCCAAGCCATCCAAGCAAGGATTTGGAATACCGACGGCTTTTTTCAGAGCCACTTTCGAAGCCTGGCGGAACAATCGCATATGAGGGCTATCTCCGCGCCCTCTAACTATATGGCCGTGAAGATTAACTCATAAATAGCCACAAGGTACATAGATACGACAGGTGGGTAGCAAGGTACCCGGAGCTTCGCCAATCCTACTGCGAACAAGCCATTCAAGACGGGTATAATCCAAGTGGTGGCTCGTCAAACGCCGTTGCTGGAATCTACTATCCAACTCCACCACTAGGCGGACCATCCCAACCAGCTCAAGCTGATTCAGGCCTCGTTTTCCCCCATACCCCCCAGCATTTCCGTCAAGCGACGCGCAACGAAACAACATCACAATCCCCTATCACAACAGAAGAGATGCCCCCAAGACGCACTCCACGGAACTCAAGTGGTCAGTTTGCTCCCGCCGAGGACGCAATTGCGGACTATAAGGGAAATGTACAGGCAAAGGCCGCACAAAGTTCCCGGAAGCCATTGGCGCGGCTGAAAATGCCCTCCTCTTGGCCGAGTTGGTCAAGACTCTGATTACCCCTGGTGTTACCGCCGACCAACACGACAAGGCCCGGTCCATCCTCACATTCATGGGAGATAAAGGCTTAACCACCAGCCTCAACATTATTACAGCCGATCATGCTCCCGAGGCAGAGTCCCCTCAGCTTGGGTCTGCCATTCGGGCGGCTTATAGCTCTGGCGGAAGTGCTACAACGGGCTCCCGCTTTAACGACACCCCTATTCCGATCGACCTTACCCAATCTCCATCAAACCGAAAGAGACGGGCAACCAAAACTGCCAATCCCAAACCCGACTCCGGCGAAGATCTCCTTGGAGCGTTAAACGAACCGGCCACTACACCCCTAAGCGCCATCGCCGTTGTTCCACGACCATGACCTGCAGCACCGTATATCATCAAAGATTCCATCGCCTTTGACAATGGCCGCCGGGCCATTTATACCCTTGTCTGTGCTGATGAAGCAATGGTTTTCTTGCATCCTGGTGCCGCCCAGATGTTCGGGCACCTTCTCTTCATCCTTCGAAAGAAGATCTCACCGTCTCTACCCCTCTCAGCAGCTGCTCGCATGGCGGGCATTAGCAAGTCTCTTGTTCTGTCCATCGACCTGCTGCTTCTCACCCCTTATCCTGACTCAACTGCTATGGGGTCCTACGTGACCTCCATCAGCAATCTGTCCATCTTCAACAACGTGGATGACGCCCGTGTGCTCGCAAGAGACTCGGCAAACTTCACGAAGTCACAGGATTGGGAGGCCTCTGCTGGACTTGCCGTCCAGTATGAGCGAGCAATAACGCCCCCCTGAGGGCTTTCTAGCGGTTCGTGTCGTGGCAGACAAGCTGACACAACTAGGTCAGCCGTGGAAGCTAGCTGTGATCCATCAAGGACGCAAGTGGCCCCAGGTCATTGCCGTGGATGATGTCCGCCAGCTTGGCTGGGATGTGTACGACCAGATTGGCGAGCCTGCAGGTGACGAAGACGAAGATGCTGCTTGATTTCTCCGGGCTACATGCTGTTAAGGTTGCTTTCAAGGAAAAGCATGAGGAGACTTATGTACTTTTGGTAGATATGGAGGCCAGTAGGTTACTTCAGTTCTCCATGTTACTTTCCAGCAAAGAACACATTTTCACTGAGATCCCTGATGTTTCCCAAGGTGACTTATTTATCCAAGTCCTCTCGTGCCTTCCTTATGATATGTAAAATTTTCCCTTCTGTGCCAATTGATCCTGGAGATGTTACCTCTGTCCCTGGGAAACCGCCTGCCACTCTTTCCCAGACTTGCTGCCATGAATGTCTCTTTGACTGTCTGTTGTTTTCTTTCTTTTCCCCTCCATCATCCTCCATCGCCAACATGGCTAACAAAATGATAAGAGGCATGTGGTTTAATCCCATCATTCTTGACGACGACGAACCAGGTATGACCACTGATATCAGCAACCTCAAGTCCATATCGCTAACAATTTAGAAGCAGTCAAACAAGAAATCCCCTTTGCTACTGGCCCTGTTCTTACTCCTGGTCCCGTTCCCACGCCTGGTCCTATTACTGCCTACCCCCCTGTTCGCTTCGGTACCATGCGAACCAGAAATCAGCTTTGCCGACTACTACAAGAATCATACAGCAGATCACCAGATGAATTCCACCGAAAGGTGGACCGGGCATATGCCCAGCTCTTATACAAATTCAGTACTACACAAGAAGCGTTTCTTACTCGCATGCAACCAGTTTTTAACAATGGGAATTGCTTCTCTGGGTTTTCCCAAGTGTTTCCGTCAGCGACCCTCACTCAACTTATGCAAATGGTCCTACACGGAGAAAAAAGACAGACATGGGCCTTGTTCTCGATGTACGAGATCAACTTTGCCATTTTTCGGGATGCTGCGCCTCGCGCGCAGCGGAAAGCATTCTACATGTTAGTCAACCATAGCAGAAACGACCTGCAACGCCTCCTTACATGCGAGACTGGGGTCTCACACCTGTGCAATTGGAGACGATGCATCAACCCACAACATATCACACTCGAGTTGCACTCTACAAATATATCACGGAAAGCGTGCTTTACACAGGCGCAAGGGCACTTTAGTGCTGGCATTTCAGTAAAGGAAGCATGCGATATTCACAACCCGCCATGCCTGCTACAGCAGGCAACATTACCAACTACTACGAAAGTGATCAATGAGTGAACTATGGCTCGAGATCTAAGTTAGCCCAAGTTTAGGCATAACTTATGATCATAGTGTCCTAAGATTTATCATGTTTCCTAAGCTTAGGCATAATTCTACCCTAAGTTTAGGACCAGGCAGGCTAAGATTTAGAAGAGAAGAATAGAACATGAGTATTCGTTGATAGACAACGTTGCTAGATTCATATATTTATCATGCCTGCTGTAACAGGCCGCCCTATCAGCAGTGCCGAAGATGGTCAGGAGATCTGCCCCTGAGCAATCACATCAAATGGATTGCAAGCATGCAGAACCACTTACAGCCTCAGCACAACAATACAACATGATCATCATAACCGGGCTAATGACAAAACAGTTATTGCATCATGGCACAGAAGCACAAGGAATGATATACTCCAGTAGATGCAAGGATCATGATCAAACTATTGAGTTTCAGTTAGAGACAGCTCTTCTTGGAATCTACCACAGGCCACCACAGAAATACTGCGTCGTCTAGTGAGCAAATCTAAAGTCCAAACGTTGCTGACCCTCATCCGTAGTGTTCAGAATGTAATCCTGCTGCTGCTCCTTTGTCAAAGCATTCCATCTCGCATCACGGACCTTGTTCCTCCAGAGATAGAACGCCTTGACGATATAGAACAAGACGATATTGGCAGACGTGATACCAAGAATGACCTTGTTACCTCGGCGGTACAGAGGCTGATCGTCTTCGCGGAAGATGTTGGATGCAGCAATGTTACCAGTCTGCACGAACATATTGTACAAGGCAGCGCTGATAGCTCTCGTACGTACGCTGTTACTGTTCTTGGCGTTCCAACCAACAAGAATGGCGTGGCAGTACGGGTAGCTTAGAAGGCCAGTGATCAGAGCGTATCGAACCCAGGGAGAGATATCGCCAGGAAGAACGACGAGGGCGAGAACCCATGGGAAGATCCAGATGTTTGAGAGAGATGACAGCATGCCTCGTTCCTGCACGCGCTCAGAAAGCCAGGTGATGATGAGTAAGTTGACAGCGTAGAGGAATTGAGATGGAATGGCGAGAAGATTGGCTTCGAAGACGGAAAAGCCAATTTGGCGCAGGATGAAGGAGAGATAGGTGTTGAAGGGAGCGGGAGGGATGTACACCATAAGGCCAATGATGTAGAGCGGCCACTGCTCCCAGTCCTTGACGGCTTTCCAGAGCTTGGGGAGGTTGACAGCCTCTCTGTTATTGGTGTTAGTCAACGAGCATAGTTGGTGTTTGGGGTAGCATACCTGTTGTTCATATCACCCTTGCTAGGATCATCGCGAAGAAGTCGGTTCACCATGATGTATTCCTCACGTTCATTGAACCAGCCATCCTTGCCACGGAACCAACTCTTTGTCTGACAAGGACCAGGGGGCATGAGAACCCAAGAGAAGAGACCGATGATGAAAGTGCCAATAGCTTCAAGGAGGAATCTGATAGTTTTGTAAGCTTGGGGTTCCCAAGTTGATTAGGTAGTCTTGTTACTTACAGCCATCGCCAGCCGCCCCAGCCTAAAACACCTCGCATTTGAAGGATGCCAGCTGCGAGAAGAGATCCCAAAATGTTGCTGGTGCTTAGGGCAGTCCAGAAGAAAGCCAGTCTGATGGGTAGCTCATTGGACTTGTAGAAGTAAGTGAGCCAAAGGACAATATCACTATCTTTGTCAGTCGCTATTATCATTTCAGGATGTGAATGACTTACGGAATGAATCCACCCATCAAAAGACCCAGAAGAGCCTTGATAGCGAAGTAAGCACCTCTACTATGCAGCGCAGCTTGTGAACCCGCAACAAGTGACCAACTGCAGATGAGAAACGGGATCCATCTATCAGCACCAAGCTTCTTGCTAATCAAGCCACTAGGGAGTTCAGCCGAGAGGAATGACACAAGGAAGATCTAAATGGTCAGTCGAAGTGCCGAGCTGAGCAGGGGTAGACCTACAGTCTGGCCGTAGTTGAAATCGTTAGTGTTCATGCCTACTTCAGGCAACTAAAGGAAACTATTAGTCAAGTTTTCACCCCAGATGCATCGGAGAATTAACTTACCATGTTGTCGGAAATAGCACGGTTGATGTTTCGGCGGTGGAAGTCTAGGGAGAGGAACATGACCCATGCCCAGAGACAGATGCGGAAGTCAATCTAGATACAAGCGCATGTGTTAGTCAACTGACTTCTAGAAGACCATATAGTGGCATCAGTATAAGTGTGTGGCAGAGTAAAGTACCTTTCTAACCAGCTTCTTCTCCTCCTGAGCAGTCCAAGTAAAACTTGGATCAAACCGATGTCGATTCTCATATTGAGCATTCTCATACACTTTTCTCCAACGATCCGCGATCTCTGGATCCGAGAAAGGGTGCTCAAGTGATGAATTGGCAGTCTCATCACCGCTGTCAAAACGACGGTCCTCAGACTCAGTCTTGCCGATGACCCCTTTGGAGTCTCCAACGGCAGCCATTTTGGATCTTAGTGAGGGACACTAACAACAGCTGAGAGAACTAGTAACAACTGAGAGAAAGTAAGTCCTCGGAGAAAAAGAATAAGAGGGAGGGCCGCGGAGATGTCGAACATGATGTGATGTTGTGTGGTGCAGGGCTGGACTTATAAAGCCTGGCATTTCCCCTACCGAGACTAATTCATTTAAACATTGATCTAAAATTTTACAGTATTTGCCCCCATGCTGCTTGGGATGCCTCTATGAGAATACACGGGGGTTATCAATGTCGCGATGGACTACGAAAATCACCTCAGGGCTCGGCGAACTTGTGTTTTCTGGGCATGACCAGCCGATTCAGGGTTAACCGACGCCTGCAAGGTCAACTACAACGCTGGGATTTTGAACCGAGTCAGTCAAGGGATCAAGCTACAACAGCTCCCGTTAAACCTGAGGGTTCGATCTACAGCCAATGAACCAATAAAGACCTCTCGATAAGTCAAGAGATTTAAGCTTACAATTGGTACGAGAGATGGGGTGCTTTGGGACTAGCCATGGTCGAGTTCGGAGGTTTGTCCTATCTCATGAGAATAGAGGCATGGCGTGCTCGCGATAGGGACCAATCGCTGGGAGATCCGACCGAGACGCCGTGAAACCAGAACGTTTAGGCGTTCTTATGGAGAAATCTTCGGACTTGGCATGTTTCGGTAGTTGGAAGTGTTACGGGGAGTTTGGACGATAGTTGAAGTCGAGTTGCAGGGGTACACTATTATATAGCCATTTCCCGACGATAGAGATATTTGAGACAACTGCAACTCTCAAACTTTGAGCCGCATATAATTGCGACACCTTTAAAACTTATTCCCTAGATATTTTGGACTTCTGGAGAGTTATGGCCGATATCCGAGACATCGATCAATCGTCTCGATAACCCCGAGTGATAGCCATATTGCGTGACCCATCCCTAGGAATTGCGCCAACTCACCACCACCCTCGAGGCCTCAACCACGAGATCCGACATTGCGCAATACCATGCTATAACGCCGTGATAAATACTCACAGATCGCCAAGTTACTCTACATTTCAATGTTACACTCTCCGTCCCTCTCGGCCGTTGCGTGATTTGATTCGCGTCTCATTGATCAACGCAATAGAGGCGATGCTTGCGCGATGTTCTTTGAATGATGACAATGGTTGACAATTACTGTTCGTCATTGCGAGTTCTCTATTGCGGATGCATACTTCCCCGCGCTGAGAGTTGAATGGGAATAGGATTTGTCAGATGAGGAGGGAGTGGTATATAAAGGTCGTAGAGGTCCAGGTGAACTACACATTTGACGTTAAATCCGTATCAAAGACTTATACAATATTTGATAATACTCATCCAAGATGGCTCCCTCAGCTGTTGAGACTCAGGCTCCTGCAGTCGATGCCCAGAAAGTAAAGCTCTACCCAGGCCACGTCGAGGGCGTTTACAAGGAGTTATCCCCCGTCGCCTACCGTCGTGAAGCCGAAGAGAAGGGCATCGACGGCCACGCTGCCGCAAAGGTATATCACATTCTCTCTCACATACACTCGCTATACTAACAGTATCTCAGTACCCAAACTATCTCCCAACATGGAACAAAGACCAAGTCTACCCTCCCCTCGTACCCTTCGAGCACTACGAACACGGCAAAGACGCAGACCCAACATTCCCCAACCTTCTCAAGCCCACCACAAAGATCTCCCACCTCACACCCACAATCGGCACTGAGATCGAAGGCATCCAACTAAGCTCTCTCTCCGACGCCGGCAAAGACGAACTAGCCCGCTACGTCGCCGAGCGCAAAGTTGTCGCCTTCCGCAACCAAGACTTTGCCGACCTCCCCATCTCCGAAGCCCTCAAGTTCGGCGGTTACTTCGGCCGTCATCACATTCACCCTACGTCTGGTTCGCCAGAGGGTCACCCTGAGGTTCATCTCGTGCATAGAAGCGCGGGTGATAAGTCGTTCGAGGAGTTCTTCAAGACGCGTGTTAGCTCTGTGGCGTGGCATTCGGATGTTACGTATGAGCAGCAGCCGCCTGGAACGACGTTTCTTTATGTCCTTGACAGCCCTGACGTTGGAGGTGATACGCTCTTTGCGAATACTGTTGAGGCGTATAACAGATTGTCGCCGACGTTTCAGAAATTGTTGCATGGACTCAAGGCAACGCATTCTGGGATCGAGCAGGTTAACGCTAGTGTGAAGAAGGGAAGTATCAAGAGACGTGAACCGGTTGTTAATGAGCATCCTATTGTGCGAACACACCCTGTTACCGGGGAGAAGTCACTCTTTATCAACCCTCAGTGTAGGTCACCTTTCGCAAGATCTTAAGCCAAGCTAACATCGTCAGTTACGCGAAGTATTGTCGGTCTCAAGAAGGAAGAGTCTGATGCTATTCTCAACTTTTTGTATGAGCACATCGCTTGGGGCGCTGACTTCCACGCTCGTGTGAGATGGCAGGAAAAGACTGTTGTTGTCTGGGATAACAGATCAGTTCAACATACTGCTATTGTTGACTGGAACTCTGGTCAGCGACGACATCTTGCTCGCATCACCCCACAGGCCGAGAGGCCTTATGAGACCCCTTTCGAAGGCTAGACGTAAGATCGAACACCGGATAAATAGCAAATAAGACAGTGTTGAGAATAAACATCCCCGAAGAGGAATCAAGAATACAAGTCATACTGCATATCCAACCAAGCTCTATTGCGGCATGTGTCACACAAGCAACTTTACGTGTCAATAGTTTCATTGATATCTCGACATGCCTCATCTGGTATCTTATTCCAACCAGCCACCATGTTCATAAAATACTTCGTTTCTCATCCAACGCCACACATGATATTCCCAAGCAACATAAACCGCCCCCTCTATCTATGCATAAAACTCAATTCATAGTACTCCAAACCTGATGCCCAAGCATTGTCGTCAATAGCCCAATCCCGTACTTTCCAGCGCCTTCGTTCTCATGAAAAACCTCCAGTGCAAGCCAGCAGACCGCTGCCAGCTCGACTACATTCAGCGCCGAGCTGATGTATGTCGCTGTCGTAGGGAGTCTTGTTTGTCGGCTTGTTTCGCCTGTCTCTCGTAGTGCAATAATCCCCACTGCCGATAACAATGCGAGCTGGACTTCTCGTCCGAAAGGCATGGAAACTGCTACAGTGAGACCCCAGAAAACCAGCATCACAACCAGAGCGGTGAATTCAACACCAAGGTTATCGAACTGAGGTGTACCAGTAGAAATGCGAGTTTCTGAACCCCTTCTGTGTGTGGAGCCTCCTGAATATTCATCAGGATGGCTTTGTTCCTTTCCTAAAGTAAAGCTCTGACTCAAGAGGTCAGCCAGCCCATTAGCCTCGTCATTACTGCGTTCAGGCGCAAAGAAACTGGGTGGCTTGAACGAGACTTCACGTTCATCATCTTCATTCTCATCCCTCTTCTTAGCCGCGCCTCGGAAGAAAATGCTCTCCTGCTGTGCCGGCTTGGTCCTGATAATTGGCGCATTGGGAGGGTTTCGTATACGCTGGGATGGGTTCGTAGGGGCAGGAGGGACCTTGTACCAAAACGGGCTTGTTTCGGCGCTCACTGGTGCCTCCCCGAAGGACTTTCGGGGCCCATTAGAGGAGGGCGTATCCTGGAAAGCTCGATATGGCGACTGAGATTGAGTCTGAGATTCGGTTGGTGTCCAATCCATCTCGTCCGAATATCCGAGGTCTTGTGTTTTTCGAGGTGTAATGTTGAGGCCGTTGAATTGGGTCCGAGTGCTTCCTGGGGCCCTATAAGAATTGCCAGGGGGCAGTGGCTGTGGTGAAAATGTTCTAATAGGTGACGGATTGAACCGATCTGGTTGAGGTGTTGCCGTAGGGGAGTCTAATGCTTCATTCAACAGTTCTGAGAAGGTCTTTGGTTCCTCTCTCTTCTGTCGCGTAATTTTAGGTTGCTTCGGTGGCGAAAACGTTGTGTTTGAGGTGCCAAAAAGGGGTGTGGTATCGACTTTGATAGACCTTTTTGCGGCAGAATATATCTGAACATATTAGTACAGTTCTGAAGGTCTGACTTCCTCGGACAACTTACCATGACCATAACAACTGACATAACCAAATGTGCGCTAAGTTGGGCGTTCCGCGATTGAGCCTGTCCTCCCTCCATCTCCAACACCCGGCGGAATAGGAAGCGGAAGAAAACGATCAGCCCCTGAAATGCATACCATTGCGTAAAACCCAGTAGATGTCTTGTGAATCCTCTGCTGACTTGCACAAATTGGGGATTCCACCATGCTGAGAGTATGCTCGCAACAATGGCGCTGTTGATGAGGGTATCCGCTGGAGGAAGAAGTGCTACAGCCAAGCCGAGACCCTTCACAGCTAACGTCGACCAGCTCATGTCGTCCGGATCGTACATTCCCACGTCTTGATGTTCCAACGCAAGAGTTACGGCTCTGAGATGCCACAGAATCTGCATCGCCAATCCTCCCCACCATAGCCCCTTGCCTAGGTTATCAACCCAGTCCAGGGCGCCCTTCTTTTCAGGTGAAATCTTCCTTCCTCTGCTCTTCTCCATCATCCGTCGAAGATGATCCGTCTTGGCCGTATATCCCGCCCGTCGAATCTGACCATCAACCCTCTCGGCGCATTCGTCACAAACTTGAGGATATCGTTCCTCCAACCCCTTTCGGAATCTGTAGTAATTTCGCTCGAGCTCTTGGTAATCGGGGTGGTTCGTATCGTCGGGTAGATACTGCGCCAGAGATGACGTAAATAGTCGCTGATTCTTCAGACATGTTGCGCAAAAGATACTATCTTTTGGGGATGACGGAGGTGAGTGTCGAGGAACAGCGTATTGGGTTGCGGGAGCTTCACGCTCGGTGGCTACTGGAGGATCCGTAATCTCTCCATTCTAGTCTTCATTAGTTACTTCGTCACAATATCGAAAGGACGTCCATACTTCATCGAGGTAGTTTGTCGCATCGCATGATAGGCATAGAAACTGGCGTGTGATGCCGTCATATTTTGTGTTGGACCTCTTCCCGCAATAAAAGCAGGTTAGATATCTGGTCCCTCGCAGGCGTGGCATAGTTTCAAGACCATCTCCCTTTGAAGAAAGTAAGGGGATGATAGATTACGGTGATGTGTAAAAACGTTCTAACGAGCGTGTTGTTGATCGACGCAAAAAACAAATCAAGGATGATGACGGTTGTTTGGGGTGGTTTCTGCCGGGCGGTCGGGAGATTTTTAGAGGCTCAGGAACCCTTGCAGCGGGGCCGTAGTTACATAGGTACCCTTGTCCTATGACAGACAGGAGCTGTATCTGGAACTTGAGATCAAGTGAATTCTTAACTATGCTTAGAAAGATATAAAAGAGAATAAACGAGGGGCTTTCATATTTGATTTCATTGTCAATCAGCCTGAAATAATAATGACCTGAAGGAGAAAGGCCTGAGCTTCAGCATATGACTTCTACTCAGCCCTGTAAAGCATCCTTCTAGAAGGTCGGCAAGTGGAGGTCACGTCACCAATACCACTCAGCTTCACTTCACTAAACTTCAGCTTTATTTGTTCCATGTTACACACATTGTAACATCTCACAACTTCACTCGCATACTCACTCCGTCTTTGAGACCATCTTTCAATCTCATCACCAACTCCCAAACAATGCCCTCGTCATGACCTCTCAAGCCTCATCATCCCACCCTCTCCCTCCTCCCCTCCATCTCACAATCCGCTTCACAACATCCCAACCAGATCTCGAACTCGACATCCCCTCCCCCCAAACAACGACCGTCCTCGCTCTCAAACACCTCCTCCGCACACGACTATCATCCAAAAGTCGACTACGCCTCATTCACCAAGGTCATCTGCTCCCTGATGCCTCAGCGCTAAGCTCTGTCCTCAAACCACATCCTGCGCCGCCGCGCGCCAATGATGATCCGAAGGGGAAGGGAAAGGCTGTCGAGGGTGCGAATGTGTCGCGGGTCTATGTTAATTGCTCCATTGGTGATGAGTTGTCGAGCGAGGAGTTGAAGAAGGAAGAGGAGGAGGCGCTTAAGCCGCCGAAGGAAGCAACTGGTGATGGTTCGAAACCTACGACTTCGACGAGGCCGCGGCCACGGGGATTTGACCGATTACTACAGTCTGGCTTTTCGCCTTCAGAAATCGCAACTTTGAGAACACAGTTTACATCCATCCATACATCGCGCTTCACACCAGACGCTATGCCATCACCTGACACCCTGCGCAACATGGAAGACGCATGGATCGACAACAACGCCGAAGGCATCCCATCCGGGTCCAATCCGCTCGAGGACGAAAACTCTGGCATGGCCTCTGTACTCGATATACTAATCAAAGCCATGATTGTCGGATTCTTCTTCCCACTTGGAAGTCTAGCATGGCTGATGCGCCAGGAGGGTATCTGGAGTAAGAGATGGCAGATATTTGTTGGCTTCGGCGTTGTCTTTAGTCTTTTTATTGGTTTCATCATGGAGCTGTCAGGAGACCGGCCTTAGTAGAGCCTTGAAACAGTCCGGACGGTGCTCAGTGCTTCAACGGTCCATTTTTGGTTTGGGGGTATCGAGTGTTCAGGCGTTGACTTTAGGCGTTGTCATGCCAAAGCATGCGTTACAGCGGATGGGTGGCGTTATGGCGTTACACGCATTCTATATACTGCTCTTGAGAGCAGGAGAAATAGACAGAATACACAACAGCGATCAAATCCATGCATCTTGTTACTTCAGTCTTAAGTCTTTATCGGCTCTGAATAACTAGTATGAATTTTGGCAGGTTCCGAGATTTCCTACAAACTCAACCGAAGCTTGAGTGTGGTGAAAAGATAGCAATGTAATTTCTCGAACCTCCATGCTGATTCCTCGTAGCCTCCAAACTGCTCTATGAATTTAGATATCACTTTGACCAAGGTTCGCATAGGTTTATTCCTAATCCCTCGAGCTCAAGGTATACTACGACTCTTTTTTCCACCCCAACACGCCAGACTCCCAAGCCGGTGAAACATATAGAAAAAATGCACATTACATGATATTTCCCCCGTTTTATAGGTACAAGCTCTGCGCGGCCACAATATCTCTACGGATCTTGGATAAACTGTCCTCAAACTTCTTCGTTAGATCGTCGTTGCCCATGACCTTGGCGGCCTGGCCCATCTGGCGAAGCAGCTCTTCCAGACGGCGGAAGAGACGGATCAGAGAGCCTTCGTAGACCTTTGTCATTTTGCTAGGGTGTGTTAGTGACTGTTCTATAGCGGAATAATAGGATAACATACCAAATCTCAATGAAAGGGCGTCCTTGGGCCCATGCGTAGACCGTCTCCATTAGCTGCCACTTGAGCTTCTGGATATATTCCTCCTCGTTGACCTCAAGTTTGCATTCTTGGCTGACCTTTGCAATGATGCGGGCCTTGGCCTGAATCTCACGATAAGGTTTTGACAACTCTTCCTTGAGCTGGGTTGTTTCAATCTTCTCATCAAAAATAAAGCAACTCATGACGGCGGCACACATCTCAGGAGTGAGCTCGTTAAAGAATCGGTCAAACAGCAATTCGGAGAGAAGCAGCTCGTGACCTTCGGTGGAGGAAATCTCACAGGCGACGCGAGCCTTTAGCTGGACGACTTCGGAATCGTTAATAAAGCCGAGACGTCGCAGCACACGCTTGCGAGACTTGAGTTCGTCCATCTGCGCGATGCTATACGCCTTGGCGATGGCCTTCTTGGTCTCTTTGACCTTCTCAGTGAGCTTGACCTTGGCATGGTACTGGTCCCAAAGAGCAGGAAGAAGGGGCGACAGGTGAAGAGGGTTGGCCAAAAGTCGGGACTCGAGGACTTCGATCTTGCGGAGAAGCTTCTTGAACGAATCATCGGTGATTTCCATGTTCTCGATAGGATCCAGAACAGGCAAACCATCGGGGAAGCGGCGCTTGACCTCCATCAAGGACTTTGTGAGCGTCTCCTTATCTGACTCAGACTTAAGGCCTTCCTTGGGCAGGAAAAGTCGAATTTGACTAATAGCCTTGATGCAGGTTAGAAGACAGGGGACAATGGCAAACTTGACGTCGTCGTCGTCGTCGCCGAAAGGCTTGAGGCCAACAGGCATAGGGGTATCTTCAACGGGTGGAGTGGGGTAGAAATCCGCGCTAGATCGGGAGATGGGAAGCAGCACGTCAATGACATAGGATTCCTGGGGGGCATATTCGGGCTCGCCCATCTTGGGCGCGCGGCGAGGGGTCTGGTTGACGATAACGCCCCAGCCAAAGTCGGTTCCAGTTCCAGCAATAGTCTCATTCTCGTCCTTGGGGTTGTAAATTTGTACCAAGCGACCTGGCTGCAGGTAAGAAATACTGTAGTTGGGGTGCTGGATAACAGTGCGCATGTCCTTGGTATAAGCGCTGAGCTGCTGTCGAATCTGGTAGTAGTCCTTGACCGTGGACTCGTCGGCGATACTGGTGTTATCGCGCTCCTGTTGTAATGACATCAACTCCTTCTCCAAAGAGGGTACGCTAGCCGCGTTCTGGAATTGATGGAAGCATCGCTCCAGCATGAATTCGGGTGAGATAGCCTCGATACGTAGAAGGTTGAGAATCATGTTGTAACCGAGGTAGAAAGCAGAGTTGAGTCGATCTTGGTGGCCGGTGACAATCTCCTTGGCAGTGTCGGGTTCGAGCTTGTCGTCAATCATCATGATAACAATACCACGAGCATCAAGACCACGACGACCAGCACGTCCAGCCATCTGAATGTACTCGGATGAAGTGAGAGGGCGTCTCTTGACACCATCCCACTTGGTAACTTGGGTGAAAACAACAGTCTTGGCAGGCATGTTGAGACCAATGGAGAAGGTCTCAGTCGCGAAAAGAACCTTAATGAGAGACTCCTGGAAGAGAATCTCGATAGTCTCCTTGAGAATGGGCAGCAGACCAGAGTGATGCACACCAATACCCCGCTCCAAAAGAGGTAGCAAGTTGATAATCTGAGGAAGCTCTCGGTCCCCCTCTGACAAACTCTCAATAGCGCTGGTGAAAACCTTACGAACCATGGCCTTCTCAGAATCGTCGTTGAAGCTGAGTGACGAAATGTTCATAGCCAGATTCTCACACTCTCGCTTGCTAAAGTTGAAAACAATAACAGGGTTGAACTTCTTCTTGATGGTCATTCGAATAATCTTGGAGATATCCGATCCACTGTCAGCACCACCCTTGTTGGTCTTCTTGTTCTTGCCCTTTCCTTTCTGACGAGCATTAGGATCATTAGGGTCAGCGCCCTTCTTTTCCTCAACCTCTTGCATGACCTTGTTGAAATTCTGCTCATTGAAATTGCTCTTCTCATCAACGATGAGACGAGCGCCAGTGCCACCACAGGGAAAGAAGTAGTTCTGTAGGGGGGTAGGTCGGAAATCGGTGTACACAACGTGACAAGCTTGATGATGGATCTTGGCAATCCATTCGGCGAATTGGAAAGCGTTGGGGATGGTAGCAGAAAGGAAGACGTATCGGACCTTGTCAGGAAGCATGATGATGGTCTCTTCCCAAACAACACCTCTTATCTTGTCTCTCATGTAATGAATCTCATCAAAGACGACCCAGGCGACTTCTCGCATAATTTCAGAACCGCGATACAACATAGATCGTAAAATCTCAGTCGTCATGACAAGACAACTTGCTGTAGGGTTGATAGTAACATCACCAGTCATGAGACCAACATCTCCAAAGATGGCCTCGAAATCTCGGTACTTTTGGTTACTTAGAGCCTTGATGGGACTTGTGTAGATGACTCTTTGGTTGCGCTTCAAGCACTGTGCGACAGCATACTCAGCCACAACAGTCTTTCCGGCAGAAGTGTGCGCGGAAACAAGAACACTCTCCTCTCTCTCAATAGACGCCACGGAAAGACTCTGGAAAGGATCGAGCTTGAAGTTCCATGTTCGCGCGGGTTGCTCGGGGGCCTTGTGCTCGGAAAGGGGGACGTATTCGTAGTCTAGATCCGGAGGCAGGGCAACCTGATGCTGAATGTTGTGCGACAAGACAAGCGATGAATCCTGCTCTGTGAAAGTAGCTGCGCCAGCAACTTCTCTCGACTCGGCCGTCTGGAAAGTATCAGTCATGACAGGACCAACACCGTCCTCCTTCTTCCTTCGCTTGGAATCCTGCTGACTGGCGCTCTCTGAAGATTCTTCATCGTCAGAAGAATCTCCTTCGTCTTTTGAAGACTCGGTCTTGGCGTCCATGTCAACGTCCTCAGTTTTCACAGCATCGCCGTTTTCGCCGTTTATCGCGTTTGCCTTTCTCTTTTTCGTGTCGCCCTTGCGATTCGGCACGTTCTCATCTTCGCTCGCGCTCGGGGCGTCCACCTTGCCATCGAACACATCAAACATCTCATCCATGCTGGGCGGTGTTTTACCGCGATCGGCTTCCGATCGCTAGCTGCAGTGAAAAAGTGATCGAGATCGGGTGGCTGATTCGAGTCGCGTTCAAGTCCTTCGAAGGAAAATTTGGTATGTGAAAATTGAAAATGTTGCCTTTTCGTGTACGCAAGGCAGGCAGAAAAAGCTCGTCGAAAAAATAGGCGTGAGCTTGTCGTCCAGTACAACACGAGCGAGGAATCGATCGATCGTCCCAATTCGTGGTACACGGGCCTAGGCGATTAAAAAAAGTTGGTTGATGGGAAGTGGGTTGGTTGCGGCAGAAAAAAAATCCCCCTGGACAAGCTGAGGGCGGTGAATGTCTACAGCGACTGGGAATAGGTAGGTCAGGTCGATAGAAGCTAGACCAAGTCTGTATTTATCAGTACCTTAAATATGGACTGTTTACCAAGATACTATATTATCTTAGTGATGCTATAGTATGTCTCTTATTAACTAACATTTATTTAGTATTTTAAAGAAGTCCTCACAGTTAAGAATATCCTTTACCTGCCGAGTCCGCTACGGTTAGAGCCGACGTCACGTCTCCAAACTTACAATCCAATCACAGCTGATTGGGCGACTTATACCTGCATAACCGGTGGTGCGTTTAGGGTTATATGTTTTTTGCATAACTGGCTGTGTAGATAAGGCTATATAAGCTTCTTTAGTTAAATCTGTATAACTGGGAGACTATTAGTTAATTTAT